>PVIR01016310.1:0-36718 GCA_004026965.1 Petromus typicus | reverse complement strand
TTCAAGTGTTTGATCAAACATAGTCTCTTAGGGTTCTTTCTCTCTTATTCCCCTTCTTTCCTAGGAACTTGGATATGGATTGTTCCATTTTTAGAGGAAGAAACTTGGCTTTGTGCCTTGTCCCTCCTGTCATCTCTACCTGTGGCTTTGGATGTGAGCCTTCATCTTCTGTTGCATCCCCAAGGGCCACATTCTCCTTGTTCCAATTCCAGGTCGTGTTAGGCCCCCAGCTCTCTCAGTTACTTGTGCGTCTCCTGAGGAGCTCTGAGGAATTTCTAAGACTGACTCCTGAAACACTGGGAACATGAAGCATTTGAGAAGGCTGCCCTCAGGTGTCTGCCTAGGCTCTTCCCTCAGACACTGTTCTAAGGCTTAGTGACCACGGCCATGTTGGACTTGAATATTCTACATAAAGCTTCCAATCTGACATGCCATGCTTCAACTTGCTAGGGGAAAAGTACCTTTTGCTGTGGGCTCCACCTAACCTAATGAGTGTTTATTTAATCTATTCCCTCCTTATTGATTTCCATTCACTATTACCTTTCTATTGAGGTGATTACAAATTGCTACAAAATTGCACATTTAAATGATCACATATATATTAATCTCACAATTTCCATGCATTGGGAAATCAGGCATAGTTTACTTTTGTGGTCTTAAAGTTTCTCCAATCAGGCAGTTGGCCAGGCTTACCTGGAGGCTTGACAATGGAAGAATCTACTGTCAAGCTCCTTTAAGTATCGACGTAGTTCATTTTCTAGATTTTTTGAGCTAGCTCTTGGTTACTGACTTCCTCTAGATCCTAGGGACCTCCACTAATTCCTACAAGCTACCTGCTGTGTCTTCCCATTTGTGCTTCCACAATACAGCTACATCTTTCATCAAGCCCTTAAGGAGAATCTCTGCTAAGATAGGACTTTATATAATATAGGAATGACAGCTTATCATGTTTTCCATAAAATGTATCCTCATCATAGGAGAGGCATCCTGTGAACTTGTTATACTCCAGTGACTGACTATCATCAAGTCATGGGTTCCACCTCCACTAAAAGGAAGGATTACTCAATGATACGAACACCAGAAATAGATCTCATGGAGACAACCCAAAGTCTGTTTACCCCCAGCCACAAAATGAGATAGAGAGCTGGACACTCTCAGCAGCCTACTGCAAAGATGTCATAGTATCTCTATTTTTTTTTTCTTGTCAACTGGTAACAATTTTATTCTCTCAGCCAATTCTCACATTATCATGTATGCCTTTTCCCAATCCATCTTTGAATAAATCTACAATCTTTCCAAGGTTTGTGCCCTAGATACTTTAGGGATTTTAGAATCATAGAAGAAAATTGAAAACGCAAATGTTCTATCTCAAGCTTGGCTCTTAAAAATATGGCCTTCAAGAATGACTGTTTCTGTTATAATTTTGTAAAAGTTTATCTAAGAGCTAAGAAATTTTTAAAAATGTGATTATATCTTATATGTTTTTCCCTGAGTTTGATAATAAACTTACCTTGTTTGAATGATAGAATGATTATATAATTAAAAATAGATTATCAGGAACCAAACTACATCAGACGATATCTCAAAATACAATCCTTATTCATAGGAAGAGAAGCAGTCAGAATATGTTTTATTCAGTAACTCCTTGCAAGCTTTCATATCAACACTGAAAACCACTTTTCACAGCATATCCTTCAGTTAAAGGGCTAAATATTATCACAAAGGAACATTAAAAGAGTGCTTAAAGTTACTTAGAGAAAGAAGAATAGATGCAGTTTTCATCAGTCCACCTGTACCTAGCTTATCAACATGGAGGCTAGGGGGAAGTCACAAAAATTGTTCCTTCACAATGGTCTTGACTTCCTACAGTGGTCTTTCCTACAGTGGTCTTGACTTCCCACCTGCTACCTGGTGATGTGATTGCTCCCAGTTCCTCTCAATCATCCTGAGAGTTGCGATGGTTTCCACCATAAGAGCATCACCAGAGCAGAGTTCATGCCAGGATCAGGACCTTGAATCTTCACAAGGGTGAGCCAGATAAGTCTTCTTGCTTATAAATTTACACAGCCTTAAGTATTTCACTGTAGTAATGAAAAACTCACCATAACATGCATTATTTCATTTCACTCACAACAAAAACTATGAGTGTTTTTAAAATTGTGTCCCTCATATCTCAGCACATGCAGTCAAATACCTTTGCCCCACATCATCCAATTTAAACTCAGGTTTCTAAGTTGAAGGTCTTTAATCTCATTAACTGCATCCTCAAATTTTCAAATTGAGTAGAGAGCTTACTGTCTGTGTACTTTGGTAATTCACATTATTTTTAAGTCAAATGCCTCTAAAGGTCATACATTAATATAAATGTTGCTTTTATTTTCAAAATCTTTGGCCTTGTGAATCTGTATAGTTTTCATAGTGTATGTGGTTCTCTTTGCAACTATGGAACCAAAAAAAAATTAGCAGAGTTAGTTTTTTTCATATAAAAGTACCAATTATTATTCAAGGACAGCTAAATGAATGGAAATATCCAGAATTTTATTTAGTGCTGTGATGGCATGGGCTTTAGAAAGAAGACAAGTCCCTGAAAAATTAGACATCAAAAACTTCCATGAGAATAGGCTTTTGTGTTCTATTTAAACCTGAGTCACATGAAGCTCCTCTGAAAAGAGCTTGAGACATCACATTATTCTTTTTTCCTGCTGTCTTTTGGCTTCATAAAGTGCTTAATGTTGTCTGCAGCCCCTTTGACCACATTGACTGGTATTTTCTCAGTTCCTGAGACCCCCAGAAGTACTGCTCAGGGAACTAGTCTGCTTGTTAATGACACATAAGCAAATGTACACAAGTGGACATACCATATGTTCTTATATATGCTTAGAATTTTCTGTCTTAAGGGCATTGTATTACATTTGGATGCTTTTATCTTAATAAGTGGATTTTTTTAAAGCCAAAAAAATAGATCTGATGTGTGCCTGATGACATAATGTGATTTGCACCTTATGAAACTGAACTCTTTATATGTCCCAAGCATGCTTAAAATACCAAAGAGATGCACATTAACTGGTGGCATACTCAGACTTCTTTTCTTGTAGGAAACTAGGTGATAGTGAGTCAAGCATATACCACACTGCTTGTTTTGTAGCAATGAGAGGAACACGTATATCATACACTGAAATTTGGTGGCTCCGGTTCTGGCTTGTCATCTGCCTTCCACTTTGGATCTGCCAGAACAAAAAGTGTTTGTTGGCCAAAAACAAAATATCAGCAATAAGAGCAACAGCAAAACAAAAATCCTAATCCACAAACAACATAGATAAAGCAGAACTTGGTGGAAGCTGGTGGGGCCAGGCTTCCAGATGCAAACAATCTCTCCAAATTAACAGCCCATGTGTTTCTTTTTGTAGATGCACCAGTGATACCACAGCTATGGCCAGATAGAAACTAAGCCATAGTTGGCACCCAGTCTTAGTTGAAAATGTTCTAACATTTCTCCATGTTAAGATCTCAAATGAATGGGGTGTAGCTGCTACTTGTGGGAAATGCAAAAAGAGAAAATGAACTCAAATGATGTACAGAGGAGAAAGGACTCAAAGAGAGTGCTAAAGATCTGTCATCTGAGTAGAATGAAGGCTCCAATTTTTGAATGAATAGATGTTCAATGAATAAACCTGAATATCTGTCTCATGATTTCAGAACTGAAAACAAACTCTATATACCATAAAAAAACAACAAAATGAATTCAAAGAAATATGGAACTTCAGGACTGGGAAAAGACTTGTTATAGAATTTGAGGCAGGTGCAGGACCACTGAGCTACATCTCTGGCCCAGCGTTATTTAACAGTCTAAGGGAGCAGCTCTTGCATCTCAGTAGAATGTGATGGGGGCAGAGATCAGTTCACTCTCCATTTCAATTAGATAAAATCACTACTAGCCTACATATTTGCATTGAATTCTGCATTGTGTTTGTTTGGTCCCCTGAAGAATTCCAAGGCATTAAGTTACAGTCTCTATTACATGTTTGTCTTTTGTTGTAATTACTGTGACAAAGTTTACTAAAGTTTTTCATGGAAATGAGGTTACAAAGTTTTTCTATTGTCTAATTTATGCCTTATAAAAATTTTTATAAGCAATTTTTTTGGTAATAATTTAAGAACTATACTACTCCCTCCTTTCTGGAAATGGGTAATGTAATTGGTTTCAATTACATTTTTTAATTGCCTTTACCAGGAAGCTCAGTGTCAATTAGAAACTTGTGTCAAATGAGTATGTTAGCACTATATTTTCTTTTGTCTCTTTGTATCAATCCTAGAATTTTGTGTTTTATATTCACATGTAGTTACTGCATTTTATGTTTTTTAAAAATGCCTGTTATTTCAATTTTTTTTGTGAAAAATAACAAACTTAAATTCAATCAACCAACGAATCTATTGCACTTTGTTCTATATATTCTGTTGAATTAAAAAAGAAATGTTCAATGGCAAATTATGCATTTACCTAAATTTATTAAATTTTATGAGATACATTTTCAGCCAGAATGCATAGAACTGGCTGTGGAACGGAGAGGATTGAAATGGCTTTATAATTCACCTCACTGTATCTGACTGTCATTTTTTCCATTGCCCGTGACATTATATTTTTTGAGAGTTTTCTCAGCTTAGTGTTTAATTATTCAATTTTTGTATCTTATAATAAATGAGACTATTAAAAACACCTCATTTGAATTAAGGTGGGAATGCTTAAAATGTTAATATGTGTCACAGAATATGAAATAATTTTAATTTAAATATTTTTGTCTTTTTATGTCTCATAATTTATGCACTTAGAACTATTATAAAGTTCATTTAAGCTACTTGTTTCTGAATAATTTACATTCATCTAAATGCTAGTAGGTAAGAATAACATCTAATTTGTGCAACCTAGAGTCATCTAAGATCATTGGCTCTGAAAAAACTTCAAATTCATTTATTTAACTGTTATTTTAATTTGATCCTGAGCTTTTTTAAAAAAAAACTTAGAAGCCTGGCAAAGAGTGTTCCTACAGATAGAAGATGATTTACATTTAGCTGTAAAGAATAGCAAAAGTGCAAGGTGGTTTTGGTCAGTTATATATATGCCATCTTCCCTATCACCCAGTCAAGTTGCAGACATGAAGAGATTGTTTAGCAGTCCTGGAAAATCTAACAGAGGAACTGGGGACATCTGCATCATAAAAGCAGCTGCCAGTGAAAATAAAACAGCAAGTTTTGGTTGTTTCCATACACAAACGGGCAGTCATCACGGCTGGGTCTGCTGGACTACGCTGAGCCGAGAGACCCCTGTTAGCTGGTGTGGGAGAGTCATTCAGTACCTGGTTCTGTGAACCTCTTTAGAGCACTTGCCTGCGGGAATCCTTGATTTGAAGAAACTGAATCCTGTGTCGCTGGTTGCCACATCCTTGTGAGTAAGGAATGCAGATTGGTTGTACTTGTTTATTCTGGACAGACTTACATTCTTCCTTCTGTAGATTCTTCTGTAGATATCCAATAGCAGAGAGGAGAATGTAACATGTTCTGGAAAATGCTCGGGTCATGAGAGCTCTGTTGAACCAAGTCAAAGTATGTGAGAAGTAGCTTTTACTGTTCTCAACCCGGGAGTAATCTGAGCAGAGACTTCTCCAATACAATTTAGAGGATTTGAAAGATTTGTCAACTTTGTCTTCACAGGTTGAGTATTTAAGCGACAAGGGCAAGAGCTGATATTTATGTATAAGTCAAAGCAGGATTATTTTGAGAATGATGCTTGAATTGAGACATCAAAATTAAGAAACAATGTTAGAACATTTAAAATTGGATAATATTTTAAATTTCCTTAGAAATTAATTATGGCGTGCTTTGATAGTTTACTTGTTTTCTTTATAGAAGATAAGGTAATGCTATACATTTTGAGTAGTTATATATACTTTAACTATTAGCCTTTTGATGAAAATGTTTACAACAGAGTCAATATGGAGACAGGAGGTAAGAAAAGGTGTGTGTCCGAGAATGTGTAAGAGTGAAAATGCAGCAGGGATAGTTGCTGCCACACGGAGTGAGGGAAGCACGGGAGAGTGCCGCTCTTGGGGTTGGGAGATGTTCAGTTGTGTGATGCGGTCAGTTCTGTGACCAATCACGGTCTCCTGAGTGCCTTTGGATGCAGAGAGCATCCAAAGGATGCTCTGTAGTCCTCTGTCATGACTATGACAGGTTAGGTTCTCAAAAGTGGCATTCTGACCTGCTTATGTTCATGCAGAGAAAATCTTGCTGGTACTGGAGTCTTTTGGGATTTGAGAGAAGTAGATTTGGGCAGGAGGAGAAGGTAATGAGGGGACAGCAGAGGCCTCAATTGTTTTTCTGAAGGGAGATCTGGAGTAGGACTTGCCTTTTAAAGTTGCCTCGAATTGAGGAGAGAAGAAACAACCTTTGCTCCCTCTCTGTCAGCTGTCTTCATCAATCAGACAGTGGGGTGGGGAGCTGCTGGAGAGGAGCAAACTTCCTCAGAGTGCACTTCACAGAGAGTGAGTCTTCCAGAATTTATCAGCTATCAACCTTCAAGGTAGTGAATGGGATGATTAGTTTTCCGTGACAATTTATTTAGATTCTTAGGTTGTTTCTGGAAAAGAATTGCATTTGAATGGTTAGACTGAATTAAACTGGGTGCTGTCTTGATGTGGGTGGTCAGCAGATGGTGAGTGGAGACCCTGGACAGAACGTAAAGGTGGAGTGAGGGACAATTTGATCTGCAGCTACGTAAACTAAAACACTGGTCTTCTCTTGTTCTCAGACCGGGACCACATTTGTCCTCCCTGGTTCTCAAACTCTGGAACTCAGGCTAAGCTACATCATTGGCTTTCCTGGGTGTCCAGGTCAAAGCTTTCCTGTGGTTAATAACCACAAAGTTGAAATGAAAGCTTCAAGATAAGTGAAGATCAGCTGCCTAGAATCATATGGGTTCCTCTGATACTGAACCAAGATTCTAACTTTAAAGAGAATGTACTCATTAATTTGTATTTTCATTCATTATTCATCAAAAATCTTTGCATTGGACTAATGTGTTACAGCTCCTTTGCTGGATTCTGACATGAAATAGCTAGCAGGATAGTCATTGTTTTTATACTTATGGGATTATAATCAGACAAAAAGAAACATATTACATTTTATAAAGAGAAATGTGGAAGAAAGAGAAAGGTCGAGCCTCAGATTAAGTTAATGACTATGCGTAGTACTTATTAGATTTATGGCTAAAACTGCTACTCTGATTCTCCCGTCCTACGTGGATCTCTGTTTGTCACGTCCTTCATGTGGTCTCATAGCATGTAAGAGAAGTACCTTATACGTGTTGAAAAGAAAAATAAAAAAAAATAAAAATTAGTATATAGGCAAAACATTTAAGTCAGGAGCTTTATGTTCTGGAGGGAGCACAAGTGGGAGATATTACTTAGCTATTCAGTCAGTTGGCTGCGGTTTCCCTTCGTTTCTTAGAATGTAAACACTTTCCTGAGCTGGGCGTGATTCTCGTGTTAAAGACGATTACTTTTCAGAAACATGGCTTCTAAACATAAACTGTGTCATCTGTGCTGAATTGAAGAAATGGCAATCTGTTCCAATCCTGGAGGAAAAATGTCTGGTGTTGAACTTCTATGTCTCCAGAGTGGTACAGAATCTCACAGTGCTTGGTACGTGATCTGTGATTAAAGTGATATGCAAGGGTGGTGTTGATTAGATGAAGTTTTTGCCTTATGTTCTGACTTGCGAAATTAGGCTACAAATGAAATGTGACTCCATATAGTGTTGTCCTTGTGCAAATGAATCCTGGAGCCAGTTAAACTTGAGCTTAAATAGAAGTTGCCTTACAATCAGCTACATGATGTTGGAGAATTCAATTATCTTTTCCATGGTTATTTACATTCTCCGTAAAAAGGGGATGGTCTTATGATATAGGCTATTATGAAGAAAAAATGAAAATACATGTTAAGCACTTAGCTTGGAAATTTATTGGGAAATGAATGGCTTATAAAGAAAATTCATTGTCAGAGATAGAATTCTAGAGTCAGGTCGGTACCACTGTTAATACTTTGTGCCGACACAAAATGAATTAAGAACCGAGAAACAGGAAAAAAAAGAATGTAAAGCAGTGATTAAGTTTTGTTTGGAGTTAGTGCTGGGTTGGAAACCCTGGTTAGTAACTAACAAGTCTGGTAACTTTGGGTAAGCTCCTTTAACTCTGCTAATTTGCTCACCTCTAAAATGTATAATAATTCCTGCTTGAGAGGTTGGGGTGAAGTAATGTTAAATGAAGTGATCTGCACCATCCAGTTAGCTAAGTTTCCGACAATCAGTGTTACTGCACAGTGTTTGCTCTTCTCCTGGGGCAGTTTCCTGCTCTTCCGCATTTCAGTCATCCCTGCAGTTGCCCAGCTCACAAGCTGGATTGTTTGTCTGGCCTGCCAGTGGTGAGAGCTGTCTTCGGCATAGGTCTGTCGACCCTAAATTTCCTGTATTGTTTTCTGTCTAATTCCCTCCACTATCCAACCTGTGGGAAGGACAGTGATAAAATTTATATTGCTGATGTAATTTTATATGTGTACATACTTGTACTCTAACCCATAGCTAAAATTAAACTCATTGAGACTCCTATGCAAGCTTCCAATTACACAAAAAATGTGACGAACTAAAATTACAATCCTAGAGCAAATCTCTAGAAGCTTAAATATTCAGCTTAAATATTGAGAGAGAATTTTTTTTTAATAAATGAAAGATACCTTTCTACAAATATAGAGGGTAAAGAAGTGGTAGGAAAAGGACATGAAATTAAACTTTCCTTTGTTGACTTAGTTCAGGGAGAATTTATAACTACTCCATGGGAAATAAATATGATTGTTCTCTCATTAATATCTGTTCTTTTCCTCTAGTTACAGAAGTCACTTACTATTTAAACTTGGAGATCATTTTAACATTGATATTTGTCAATTGAGGGTTGTTTTGTTTGTGTTTTATCAACTGAGGGTGAAGTTATTTCTTTGAACAAGAAGCAAATTAGTGTAAGATATCCATTGTTAGATACCTGACAGAGTTTGTCCCTGGTTTTGAACTCTAGACTCTAGAGTGATCAACAGGTATTTTGTACCATACATAGAGTCATCAGAGCCTTGAAAGTAAGAATGCAGTATCTCTGGTCTCTTTTGCACAAAATACCAAATAAAGCAGCACTGTTCAGTTTAGGTCATGATCATTCATCCTCTACTTGGTCAATGTGAGCCTTTCTATTTTTTGCATTGAATCTTGGCTAATAAGCCCTGGCCCATAAAAAGGAGGGATAAAATTGCAGCAAGACTGGTGCAATTTCCTGCTTATTTGTCTTTCCCTGGCTGTTCTGATTCTGACTCAATTCTTGTTTAATTCCCACCATTGCAATGAGTACCTTCTATCTTTTACCTTGTGTCTGAGGCGCTGTGTCAAGGCAGAATTGTCAGTATACAGATGAAGATATGGTAAGTAGAAGGATGTGAACAGAAGCATTGGTTGATACCATCCTGAATGATTTTGGCTTGGGTCTGTTACTTACTCTCCTGCTTTTAATGTTCCCTTGCAGGACACCCAGTACTAGCTGGTGTTTTGGGCCTGCAGACTGACTGCCTTGCAGACCAGGAAGACAAATACCACCGACATAGCCCATAAGTAGCATCAGGTAGATTCTTATATAGTGTTATTTTTTTTACAGATTTCATAATTATTGTTTTCCATCCTATTCCCTACTCACTAATAAGGATTCCATGTATGTGGGTACATTTAATTATTATTAGATTATTCTTACACTTTTTTCCTCTTAAAAATAATTCATTTTAAATTTAACTAACAAATAATAATTATATATAATTATGAGGTACAATGTGAAGTTTTCATCTTCATTATATTTTAGAAAGATTTAATCAAGCTAACTAACATGTATATCACCTCATCAACTTTTAATTGTTTTCATGGTAAACCAAGTAAATCTCATAGAAATAGAGGGAAGAAAAATGGTTCCTAGAGGCTGGGAGGGAGAGAGCCAGGTGGGAAGGGAAGATGTCCAGGAAGCCACAAAGTTTCAGTTAAACAGGGGGAGTGAGTTGTAGTGTTCCCTTCCATTTCATAATGATGTCTAAATCAGGTACACTTAAAATGGCTAAAATATTATAGTTTTAAAAACATTCTTACATTGCTTTCTAATTCACCATTTTAACCACAAACTGTTCAACTGCCCATGTGCAATGGGTTATTTTTCAAATCCTACTTCTGGGCATTGCAACATCAATAAACTCATATATATTCCAATTGCTTAATACATTATACACTACATTCACTTAATCATTAAAATGACACTGTCAAATATGTAGTAGTATCTCCATTGTACAGATGAGGAAATTGAACCACAGAAAAATTAAGTAATGTGTTAAAGTTTACTTGACATACTCATAAGTGAAATATCCTAACAATAACATATTCTGTATCAGATGTACACAGTCATTGGAAATGCTGACTCTGCTTAGCTTCAAATGGGCACAATATTCAGTGACATTTTTAGATACATCATCTAAGCTGTTTCTCCCTTTTCCTTAATTTAATTTTACTGTAGAGGTAATAATCTTATCCTGAAAAACCATTGCTTTATTAAATTTAGATTTTATTATTATATATTTCTAATACTTAATAATTATACTTATTGTGGGGAGTTGGCACATATATGTAACATATCTTAATTCTTTTTATATCCTCCTCCTTTTCTTTCCTAACTTCTTCCATTTCTTGGTCTTCTTCTCATTTGTCAAAGATCTATTTCCCTGTTCTCCATCATCTACATTTTCTTTTTTAAAAAAAATTATTTCTATTTCTGCCACAGAATACATTTTCTTCTCAATAGCATGTGGGATTGTCTTCAAAAAATACAACACACTAGTATATAGAACTTGCTTAAACAAATATAAGAAAATCAAAATCTTACCATGTATATTATCAGATCATACCTCACTAAAACTAGGATCAGTCACAAAAGAAACCACATAAATTTTAAGAACACCTGGACATTAAATTCACATTTGAGAACATTTCACATATCATAGAAGAAATCAAGAAGAAATTAAACAATTCCTAGAATCAAATGATAATGCCATTGCAACTTTTAGAACCTATAGAACACAATGAAAACAGTCCTACGAGGGACATCTATCACTGTTAATGTTCACAGTAGAAAAACAGCAAACAGAGATAAACAACTAAGGATGTGCCTCAAGATACTGGAAAAAGATGAACAGTACAAATCTAGTACAAAGAAGGAAATCATGAAGGTCAGAGCAGAAATCAACAAAGTTGAAACTACAAAGACAATACAAATAATTAAAGAAGAGAAGAGCTGGTTCTTTGAAAGAATAAACAAAATAGAAAAACTCAGCCAAACTTGCCAAAAAAAGGAAAGAAAAGAACAACATGAATGAATGCAAGTAGATAAAAGAGTCAGTTTCACAACAGACACCACCCAAATCCTGAAGAGCTTATGGTAACTACTATGAAAAGTTATACTTCAACAAGATGAAAAGTCTTGAGAAATGGATAAATTCCTAGACACATGTGAATTACCAAATCTGGACTAACAAAACATAAAAATGGAACAGTCTTATAAAGGGAAATGAAACTGAAGCCACTAATTAAAATCTATCAGCTAAGAAAAACCCAAGGCAGATTCGCCACTAAATTCTATAAGGACTTCATGGATGATCCAACACAAAACACTTCTCAAACTGTATCGTCTACCTGAATGGAAAAGAGTAATCTTGATGTCCTTCCTGGAAGGAAATATAACCTTGATTCCAAAACAATACAGTGATTCAACTGAAACAAGATAACTCTAAGCCAAGCACTTTCATAATCATAATCATACCAAAAAAAACCCTCAAAGAGATATTGACAAGAAGACTGCAACAAATCATCAAAAATATCATACAGCATGATCAAGTAAGCTTCATCTCAGGGGTACAGGAATGGCTCAATCTATATAAATCAATAAATATAATACACAATACTAATAGAAGCAGGGGCAGAAATACATTATCATCTCAGTAGATGCAGAAAAAGCTTTTGACAAAAATCCAACATCTCTTCAGGATGAAAGCCCTGAAGAAAATGGTTATAGAAGGACCTTATCTCAGTTTGATTGGAATCTATACTTTCAACTGTTTTCTGAGAATAAAAATAATCTTAATGAAGTGTATCTGAAAATATTTGCAAACTTGTGAATAACATAAAAATGTAAATAAACAGTATTTTTGAAATTAGAAACATGAAGAAAATTTAAAAGGTTGATAATTATACAACATTGACAGAAAAGTTCTATTTATATTCTGCTCATAGATGTATAAATCAGTATAATGTGTTGGACGGCAGTTTGCCAGTATCTAATACAAGTTAAATACATGTACTCTTTAAGGTAGTGATTCCACTTCTAGCTTTCTGGGAGAGACATTCACATGTAGGTACAGTAAGTAGATGAATGTTTCACAAAGCTTTATTTTTTTCTTTATTGAGCTTATTGATACATTTTAGGCATACATTATGATCATATTACATTCATAACACTTAATTTGTACCTGTAAACTTGACTTTTATTTTTTTTTTCTATTCCCCTTCCCTCCCTGGCATTGAGAGAAAAAGAGAGAGAGAGAAGAGGGAGGGAGGAAGGGAAAGAGAGAGAGAGAGAGAGAGAGAGGGAGGAAGAGAGAGAAACTTTTATTGTAGGATAAAGACCTATATATTTGTAATTAGTTGAATAAATTATATCTGCATGAATAGAAAATGATGAATGCAGCTATTCCAAATGATGAAGTAAGTATAGAGGTGCTGGCATTCGAGAAGCCCCAAGATATAATTCTTACTTATTTTTAAGTAAGAATTTTATTTTTTGTAGTCGTGTGGATCAAGCTCAGAACCCCTCTCAGGTGTCACTGAGATACATCCCCAGCCCCCAATATATAATTTTTTAAAGTTCTAGAAAACAATCAGTTTGTTTTAAAAGAAACACAATATCATAACATTATATATGAATGTGTGTGCCATACATTTATAAATCAGAGGAACTGCTATCATGGGGAAAACACTTGCTGATTTGAGTTTTTATACATATATATTAAAATATATTCATGGCTTATTTTTGTATGTAGATTGAAGAAATATGTGGTTAAAGATATAACTATCTTTTTTTTTCTTTTTTTTCTTTTTAGGTTTTTTGATACAGGGTCTTGCTTTGTAGTTCAGGCTGGCCCTGAGCTCAGCCTCAAACTCACATCACAGCAGTCCTCCTGCCTCTGCCTCCCAAGTGCTGGGTTTACAGGTGTGAGCCACCACCCCTGGCACTGTGGGATGTGGTACTGGTTGCTGCTGGGCGTGAGTCTCCACACCCAGTATAGGTACGTGGTTACCGGGGATCAAACCTGGGTCCTTGCACTTGCAAGACAGGTGCCGGAAACATTGAGCTAAATCCCCAGCCCAAAGATATAACTATCTTTAACAGAGGTAATTTCCTCATTTCTTTTTAAGTGTTCATCCAGAGGTAGATGATTGCATCCCACGATGTCACAGAGCAATACAGTAATCAAATGAAATCGGAATCCTAGATGATAATGCAAGGAACCTTGTAATCTCAGGATACTCAGAATGGTGGAGGTCCCTGGGTTAGTCAATGAAAGTATGGATTCATAATATATGGTGCTGTATATTGTGAAGTATTGGAAAAAGCAATGCCATAGAAACTCTTCTGTTAATTTCAGTAGTGAAGCCTAAGTTAATCATTTCATTGACTGAACAATTACCCTAAAAGCTCCCAAGTGATCAAGTTCAGTAGAGACAAGATTTTTTAATATCTCTTCCTAAAATTGTGAAGATCTTATTCTTGCAAAAGAATTTGGAGAAAATAAATATTAGTATTTTTGAGGCAACTAACTTGAGAATGAGCATATGCAAAATATCTTCACATTTGTCTGTGTGGCTGTTAAAATAGCCCAAAGTGTTGAAAAGCAAGGCATTTATAATATTTTCTTTTTTATCTATAGTCATTGGACCTTCCTTTCTCATTTAGATGTATAACACCTGAGTCTCCCAGGCACATGCTAACAAGATCTGGGTGCAGTAGGCAGTTTAGGGACCATAGCGATTTGTGTTCTTAAACAAATTTCTAAAAGTAATAACTACTCCTGAACTTAAACTCCATTCTGGCAAAAGCTTTATTAGTAAGAAAACCTTTGCAGTTTGAAAATCAACTTCTTATTTGTGTTCTAAGGATAATGAACAGAAGCACTCAGCACAGCTAACCGTCTTCCCAAGTACCGGGAATGCGGTGAGGATCATAGCAGCTATGTGATATATTATGTTCCTAGAAATCTAAAAACAATGAATGTTCATTGTTTCTACAAAATGTAGCTGTTTGGTCATCTCCTCTTTGTCCATATTGTTTCTATCATCTACTTACAGGATCATTTTCAAAGGCAATCAGGGGAGTGAGAAATGCTTTCTGTCGGCTGTATGAGGAGCTATCTCATTTTAGCTCTGATTCAATTATAATGTGAGTCAAATAATTTGCTCTTTGTTCACAGTTTATGTTGTAGCTTTCCTAATGTAATGTGAAAACCCTCTACCTAGCCTAGTTATTCATTGTGGCATTGCATTTTCAGTCCAGAAATTATATTAATAAAGATCACCAATATTTATTGAGTGTGTATGCCCATTAATCCCAGTTATAGAAAAAATATTTATATATGCATACAGCATCAAAAGAATACTTTTGAAGACATGGAGGGTTTGAGTGATACACTAATCTGAAAACTGCTATAACTCACCTTTGTCACTATATTTTTTTTAAGAACTGGCCATTAAGCTCAGGGCTTCCCATGAACTAGAAAATGACTTTTAGTTGTCTGTCTTTCTTGTTAGACAGAGTAAGCTCTTTGAATTCATTTGAGGTTTACCATTTTTATTACATATCAAACCAGTACAGTGCCTGACTCAATAGCCAGTATTTGTCAAATTAGTGGTCTATGTATAATAAGAAAGAGACATATACACATAATAAGGGATAAAGAATAAGAAAAAGAGATAGTGCTGAAAATAGAGGTTGAAGACCACAAATATTTTTCTTCTTTAATGAATTATGGCTATGTGATAGATTTCTACTTCTTATCTTTAATAATCATAATTGATATGGGGCTTCTGGTAATTCAGATTTTATAATAATCTTAAACCATAATATGTGACTTTTAACTTCTTAAAGAGGTTTCAAATCCGTGTTTCATTTTGCAATCAACATATGTGAATCAGTTTTCTGTTGCTATAACAATGTACCAGAGGATTGATACTTTATAACAAAGATAATTTTACCTGCTTCACAGCTTTGGAGGCAGAAAGTCCAAACCACATAGCAGTGGCTCTGGGTGAGGGATGCTCTGCCTGCATCACCTCATGGCAGATAATGTCATGGAAGCACAAGAGAGCAGGAGGTCACGGTAATGGACAGGAAGCCAGAGTATACTCCAGAGGTTGGCAACTCGCTCTCATGAGAACTAAACCAGAAACTGCTCCACTGTCTGAGGGTAATACCCCACTAACCTAAAGACCATTCTCTAGGCTGCACCACCTCTTTGAGACTGTGCCATCTGTCAATATCACCTTACGGGGTGCCAACCTTCTATGGCACAAACCTTTGAAGGACACAGTTTAAACCATATTCACACCATGACATATACTATCTTTTGTAAATAGGGCAGATTATTATTGGTCTCATTTAGCAAGTGAGAAAGAAGTAAGTGAAATTAGTTCAATGACTAACATTTCTTTTTGAGCATCCTCATTATTGGTACAATGCTGATCAGACAGCTCTTTCACAACAACGTGTATTGACACCTAGCTCTGTGCTCTTGGAATACAGTGGATCCTTGGAATATAGTTGATCATCAGAAGGGATGACAATGATCCAAAACCAACAGATTAAATAACTGAATGTAAAATACAATCTGAACCTATTAGATGTTATCTCTAGAGAGAAAATGGCAGAGTCATGGAGAACTAAAGTTACAAGGGAGCAGAAGCCATGGGTTGTGCACATCCCAAATTCTGCAGTCCCTGAGACCTAGATAGATAGATTTCCATGTAACTTATTGCCTGCAAGGACCTGAATGAAGTACTGGTCCTTATAATCTGGAGATGAGAAAGACAATGCACAATTGTGGTAAAGAGGTTTGATGACCAGTGTAGGAGCTTTTCCAGAGTTGGGCTAACCAAAGGCCCAGAAGAACCTGTCCTGTTAGTAGAACTGCTAATTATGAGATTCTGGAAAGGGGGTGATTGGCAGGGGATTTCTTATCCAGGCTACAGTGTTACCTAGATTTGTGATCGAAGCTGAGGGCTGCATTAAGACTAGGACTTAGTGGGTCACTGAGTCTCTGCTTAGGTGTGTCCTCACTCTTCCAGACTGAAACCGGAAGTGGCTTTGAAACCTGGGGCATGATAGAAACGGCTGTTGAGATCCCCGTGGCCCCAACTGCCCTCTCCTATTTCATATCCTCTTCTTCTCTACATTTACTCAGTGTATTCTCTACCCACTCTGTAGTTTTTCTTTTTTTTAACCCCAGTATCACAGCTCAAATTCAGAACCTTGAGTTTTTAAGGCAGGTGTGGCACCACTGAGCTAAATCCCCTGACCTTAGCATGACCTAAGTCCATAGCCCCTGTATTTTTTCCATTTCCAAATTTTCCCTTGAAGACTTTACTTTCTCCTCATTTTTAGTATCTACTTGTTCTTCAGGTTTGGGGTTAAATATTATTTATTTCAAACAATTTTCTCAACTGATAATTCTATAATACATTGTTTACTGCATTTCACAATATATTACAGGTTCATTATGTCTCAAAATACTTTGCATTTTTCCCTCAGCACCCTTAACAAAATTTGTAATCATAGGCTTACTTGCAAGCTTATATGTGAACTGTATATTTTCTCTTCTAGAGTTTACATTCAGGGCCCAGGTTTTGTTTTAGTGACTTTTATGTCACTCTTAGCTAACCAGCCCTCACAGAACTAGCTTTTAGTAACATCTGATGAATAAATTCATATGTAGAAATGAAGGGGGTGTAGAAATGGAGAGAGTTGAGTTGACTGTCATTAAACCTAGGTTTTGTTTTCCTTCAACACAAGGTCACTGTGGTTATCTTATATTTTATTCTTACTTCCCTTCCCCATTCCATGTCTTTGTGACTTCAGGCTACCTAAATGCGTTTCTAAAAAGATTATCGGCAAAGAAATTTCTTTGCTTGGGTGAGTATTTTCGGTGTTCTCTGACTAATACATACATGGAGGTTACTGATGGCCTTCAAATGCTGCCTTTTTAATGATTTTGCCAAAAAGCTTTGCAAAGAAAGCTCAGGGCACATGATGTCACTTACAAATGATGTTACTCTTCGTTAAAATATTTTACATTTGTTTATCTCAATTGTCAGTCTGAATGTCTAGAGCAAGGCTGACTCAGAAACTTTTCTCTTTCATGTTGAAAACCTAATGCTGATATCCTTGTTTATGTGGGTCTTTTAAAATCTAGCACGTCAAGAATGGCTTTATCTATTTTTCATACCAGGTTCTATACTAAACTCACAGTTGGATCCAGCAGAAGGGAAGGCAGAGATGTCAGGGAAACAGATGTTGGCCTTGCAAAAGCAGATGCTCCATGCTTTGCTTTATGCGCCAAAAAATTCTATTATTGAAATTTAACATCTGTCTTCTTAGAGGGATTGTATACTTTCAACCAGGTTGAGAATGAGCTCTAGTATTC
Organism: Petromus typicus; assembly: GCA_004026965.1. Lineage (NCBI taxonomy): Eukaryota > Metazoa > Chordata > Mammalia > Rodentia > Petromuridae > Petromus > Petromus typicus. The sequence goes on along the minus strand of PVIR01016310.1, from coordinate 18,857 downwards.
AATTACTGTTTAGTTTTGTTTTAGTAAGAACATCATTCATTTGAAAATCAACTCAATAAACTGGATACAAACCTTTTCCAGTAGTGAGAAGCCTTCATAGTGATGCATGTCTGCAAGTAAATTCAGATATGACAGTTTTGACATATGAACTGCATCTTATTTTCACCCGCTGACACTCCCTTTCCCCTCGCAAGGCTGACAGTGACACGGATGTTGGTGCAAGGCCATCTTAGAGAAGGAGGAAAGAATAGGCAGCTTTGGTTTCTGAGGAACCAAAGAGTGAGCCCAGGAGGGCTCCTGGGGAGATTTTTGATCAGTACCTAACGAAGCCCCATACAAGTCTGTGCTTTGAAACCCTGCATCCTTGATAAGGTCAAAGATACAAAGCTAGCTGCCCTAGGAACCTAATTAAAGCCCCAACTCTCTGAGAGAAATTAAACACTGGCAGGAAGGAAGGCACCAGCAGCTGTCAGAAAGCCGTTTCTTCAAGGGCAGCCACACCTTGACAGCACTTTCAGTGTTTCCCTCATCTGCTCTGTGAACTCCTAACAATCAGTTGTTTCATCTCTGATTTGACAGCTGGCCCTGGAAAGTTGGTGAATCTGTGCTGTTTTTCCTATGCACGGAACTATGTTCATACAAAAACTTCTCATCTGCGGCAGCTCGAAGGTGCAGTGATGGACCAATGAGGCAACCACGGTCCACTCATTAGGAGAAGGAAGAGGGAAAGGCAGCATATGAGTCAAAGAGCCCAAGTGTTCTCTGTGGTGCATTTCTAAATTAGACTACTAGAGATTCAGTACAACTTTCTCTTGGATTTTAAAGAAGAGAGTTGGAGAATCCTTTTAACCCCAAGAAAGTGGCTGGCAAGAAGACACTTAGGCACTCACCATGTGTTGATTTGGTTTTTGACATGCTGCAGGTTTGCAGGAAAGGGTGTATTACCTCACACCTCCCAATGTGGGTTCTTGAAAGTCTACTTCAATTCTCATCAGGAAATTTCCAAGAGGAAATTACTTTTTTTCCTGTGGAGTTGGCATGTAGATATGGAGGCTCCTAAGAAGGATTAGGGTTGGAAGATGACTAAGCAGTAGGAAAACCCATATGGAAGAATTCTGAGGACAAAACAGAGAAATAAATATTTGTTAAGAAAATCAAAGAAAAATATATATCTACTACAAGGAGTCATCAAAAATATACTTCACTTCTTGCTGATGACTAATTTTGAAAGCTTGGTACCCGTGTTATGAATATGTCATGATTCTGATGTACTGGGAAGAATGAACTTGATAATGAGTATAGTGGGCGGTCTTCTCTCTAAGGAGCAGTGGGGAGATTTAAAAGTTCACTGATGTCCAGAGTATTCTCTGCTGTGCAATGGTGAGACCATCACTAAAAGCAACATACAAACAAGACTAATAAAAACTTATTACATAAGTATTTCTGTTAGTTTGCTATTTTAAAGTGTTCCCCCACACCTTGATTGTTTTTGTGGTACCAGGGATTGAACTCAAGACCTTGCACTTATGAGATAGGTGTAAAACTTTCCTTTTTGACTGATATAGGCTGAGTTTTAAGATAGATTATTGATTTTATATAAAAATGGCTATGACCCCTTTTAAAAAGCTCTCTGATTCTTTTACCCAACTTCAAATAGGAGCACTGGCCTTAATTGCGACAGGCTAACAGGACGAGTGTGTTCTGTATTATCTAAAGAAGTATGGCATAAATGCTACCAGTCTGCCTTATTCTCTGCTTTCTCCAAAGAACAGTGACTCTTATAATTTACTCCTATTCCCTCTGTACTAAGCATGAGGGAATACCTGGATATTCCTGGAAAAATGAAAGAACTTCACAGAGGGAGTAATATTTTGGCTGAGAAGGCTGAGCAAAAATTTGCTGAGGATACGAAATAGAGAGATATATGGACAAATGTGCTGTGCCCAAAACCTACAAATTCTGTTCCCGCCTTTCTTCCCTGTTACTAACTACTTACGCATTGCCAAACTTCTTTTTAATTTGTCAGTATCTGGCAATGCCATCTCTTTGCTTGATATGCTTGTTGGGTTTCACATGGCCAACTCCTTCTCTATCCTCATTTCTTACCGCACCTACTACCCATCAGACATACTTCCTTCTTCTTCAGAGTTCTTTTACTCTTGTTCAACCCTCAGAAAGTTTTTTCTTCAAAAGTTAACCTCTTAATTGCACTCAACACTGTATATAATGTACCAATAAAGATTCAAAAAAAGTTAACTTCTTGTCCTTTAGACCTCCCATGACAGTCTTCCTAACATGTTACTCCAATGATTTTTTACTATAATTTATTTCATTTATAGAATGTATCCCACTCTGAGTTTATTAATTTTGCTGCTCAGTTTTTAATGAAAGAGACTTTAAACACTACCATAATAATGTCATCTAGTTTTGGGAAATTTCTGGCTAATACAGAATTGCCACATGTGGCTGGTGTTGCACAAATACATTGTGTGGGGGAAAAAAATGAAAGGGTGAATATGTTCATAAAACTGAAAGAGCAGAAATTCCACACATGTTTTGCATTGTAAATAGAGACCAGGTAATGAGGTCTGTGTACTGTATGGGAATTTCAGATTTTATTCTAAGAGTATGGAAAATACTGAGAAAAAGGAAATCTTGTAAATATGACATAGGAAATGTAATCTCGCTCCCCATGGAGTGAAGAATGAGGGCTGAAGGTAAGGAGATGTGTTGGATGTATATTCTGGTATCTTGGATCGGGGGTCAAGCAAAGTGGTCTGCGTGGCGGTCAGTTACTGGACTCGGGAAGTCCTCCAGCATAAGTTTGAATAAGACAGACTTTCATCTGGGAAATACTGACAAATCGCTTGCCTTCTTTCAGGAAGCCACGCAAATGTGCTTCTCAGATCGGTGAGTCCCGAGGGTATCAAAGCCCAGCTGTGGTGCTCCGAAGTCCTTTGCCCTCTTTCTCCTAGAACACATTCCTTGCACTGCTGCTGAGCAGCGGCCAAGTACACTGGGGACAATAAGGCAGCTGCTTCCCTTGGGCCCTCTGAAGAGGGGATTTAGATTGTGGACTCCCCATCTGCATTCTAGAACTTTCTGGATCTGCACTGCCTTCTGAGATCTTCCTCGTCTAACATCTCTTTTCGTGTTCTTCATAGAAGTTAGCCTCACACCTTGGTCTGGTAACTTCCCCGATAGCTCTGGATCCCAGCTTGTCTTTCTTCACTGATGTTTTCCCACTAAATGTCTAATGAACCTCAAGTTCATGTTTGCCTTAACAGTCACATTCCTTCAGCCTTCATTTTCCCATTTATAAAAGAAGAATTAATATCCATATCATCAGCTTCTATGGGGATTCAGTCGATATTTTGCAATGATTACTGTGTTTTTATTTTGCTTTTTTTAGAATTGAAAAGCAGTTATAGAAAAAGATAAAATTTTGCAATGGTCTGGACATTTGTAATGAAGAAGGCTGAGTGTCCTCCTAGTGTTAGTTTACCTTCCAGGAACAGAGGTTAAAGTGCTACTACTCACAGAATGAAGAATGTAGGAGAAAAAATACCTTTGCAGAAAAAGGAAAAGAGAATGGCTTCTGTGGGCATGTTACTTTTGGGATCATTTTGCATAAACGTCCAGGAGTCTCTGGATATGAATCCCTGGGAAGAATTTGGACTTTCAACTCAGAAGGAAGTGTACACACCAGGGGAATGGAGGGAAATGTATTGGAAGATTATTGCTAAAGGAGCACTTCAGGGAAGACCAATCTTTAGCATGGAAAATGGAAGCAGTGTCTGCAGAAAGAGAACAGAAAACAGATAGCAGGTAATACAGTGGCAAGCTGTAATTAATTTCAACAACAGAGAATTCGTTAATGTAGTAATTGAAAATTCTGGAAATAATCTTGATTCATAAAATAAATTTATGACAATATAAGGCAATCAGGACAATTTGAGGAGCCTGGAAAAATAATTTGAATTCATAATTTATATGGTAAACCCAAGTATATATGTAAGTAGACAGATGAAATAAATATAAAAGCCAATAAAATCTAGATTATAACCTAAGCAGCTTTGATCAGAGTTATTAAATTTTGGAGAGCTGGTACTTTTCTATGTGCTATTTGGAAAAATATACTCAAATTAAACTACACAAATGTTTCAAATATTTATGCAAGTAGGATGTACATAACCTAAGCAAAATAGAAATTTATAAAATTTGGAAGACTGAAATGTTTATGTAAAGTGAGAGGCAAAGGATTTGCATTAACTCATCCTAGAAAATAGTAGAAGTTCATAAAATAATGAGCAAAAGATTCTAGGAAATAATTTAATAAAGAGAAGCACAGTTTTAAATACACATATGGAAGATTTCTACCTCATTAGCCATGACCCACACAGAAGAAAGTTCACCCTCTTGATTTATCCAAGTATAAATACAAAATGTGTGGAAGTACAGTTTTGTGTCGATAAAATAGATACAATGAAAACCAGCTTGCCAATCAGTGTATATTCCTCTGGATACTCCATTTCACATTTTATCAATCTGGAAAGTTCTTTGTTATTTTATCAAATGTGTGTTAAATGTCATTTTAATGTTAACCATTGGGGGTAAGTGATGGATTCAGTGGTAGGATCTTCCCGCAGCATCGGTCCCTGGGGTGATCAATCTTTCCTCATTAATATCACTGTAAGAGCTTAGTAATTCCCAGTTTCTTGCTTAGAGTAGCAGTATTCTGAAATCTTAGATTTCATATTATTCTAATGTTATTTGCCCTAATACTGGAGTGATTTTAAAAGTAAGCATTTGTCAATCTCATCATATTAAGGATTACATGAACTGTGAAGCTTACCATCGTGATTTTAATTTTAATTTTATTTTTACTAATCAAACAGAAAATTTCCTCATATAACTATTAGCCATTTGGGATTTTTAAAAAATAAAATATCTGTGCTTTACTAGTTTGTCTTTTTCATGATGATCTGGAGATTTTTCTGTCCTATGGTTACTAATCCTTTCATACTTGTATGCATATGTATACAATTATTTTCTGCTTTAAAAATCAAAACTTCATTTTAATATGATCAAATTTATCAATATTTTCTATGTAGTTTGACTTTCTGCTGTTTTATGAAATATCTCCTATCTTACATGCACAAAGTTATTCTGTCTTTTCTAAACATTTTATGAGTTCAGTTTTCACATTTATTTTAATCCTTTAAGGCATGTTTTTTATATAGGGTGCGTGGTAGAGAATAGATTTCCTTTTGTAAGGTGAAAAAGTAATTGTCTACACCGTTTATTAATCTATCCTTGTCCTATTGCACTGCAGTGCTATATCTACAATAAATCAGTTTCCATATGTGTATAGATCTGTGTTGGGCCATTTTATTCCATCAGTTTATTTTCCTTTGTGCCTGCCAAAGCACCACACTTGTTCCATTAATGATAGTTTTATAATAAAGCATTAGGGATCCGTAGGGCAAATCCCTCAATCTTGGTTTCTTCTATAGAATTGTCTGGTATAATTTTGGCTCCTTGATCTCTCATACAGATTATAGGGTCAATTTACCAAATTCCATGAGGAAAAAAATCCTGCAGGAATTCTGAATGATAATGCGTTGGATCAATAGATCAATTTATGAGTCAACATTTTTGTGAGTTTTGAGTACTTTGATTCAAGAATAGTTTATTATTCTATTAGGGTTGTTTTTTAGAGCATTTAACAAAGTTTTATAGTTCTATCTATATGGTTTCTTCACATGTTTTGTTAGATTTATTGCTTGGCACCTGATATTTTTGTTGCTTCAGTAAATGGTTATATTTTTAAAGCTATAATTCAAAACTATTGTCGGTGTTCCGAAATGCAATTGATTTTTTTGTGTATTGATTTGACATACAGCAACACTGTTAAAATCTTTCAGGTTTTTCAAAAAAATTGTCAATTCTTTTCAGGCTTTATACAAGACCAATTATAGCATTTGCAAATACTGTCAATTTGGATTATTATTTTCTCATGCTTATAACTTTCACTGGTTTTCTTCTAAATCATACAAAATTTTTCATATAATACTACAATGAATTAGAGTAGATCTGATATCTAGTTTTGTAATACGGTGATTCTTTGAACACTTAGCCATTTTTAAATGATGTTTGTGGAAGATTTTATATGTTTGCTGAAAAAGTTAAGGAATATTACTTATAGACTTATCTTTTGTGTTTTTAATGTTATGAAAGGATAATGGATTTTCTAAAAAATAATTTTCTCATCTATTGAGATGATCATGTGATTTTTTTTCTACTTTGCTAATCATGCATTACATTATTGGATTTCTAATATTAAACTAGCTTTTAGGCCTGAGATAAACCAGTTTGGTAGAATTAGTTTTTTTAAAAGTATTATTTTATATAGTTTACTAGATTAAAATAATTATATATATGTTCATGATGAAAATGCTATTTCATTGTTTGGTTCTGTTTTTGTTAGATTTTGGTATCAGTGTTATGTTTGCATCTTGAAATGAGTTGGAGCAGAGTGTAGAGGTGCATGTCTACAATCCTTACATTCTAGGAGCCTGAGGCAGTATGACCGCAAGCTAAACCCAGTCTAGCCAAATTATCCACTTAGTGGAAATCTGTCTCCAATAAAAATAAAAGGGGCTGAGGATGCAACTTAATCTCAATGACCTGAGTTCAGTCCCAAGTACCTTCCCCAAAGTGGGAACAGGAGTGTTCTTTCTCTTTCCTATCTCTGGAGTAGTTTGTGGAAGATGAGATTTAGATGTTTACTAGAGGAGACTTGACTTTCAATCAGAACTTCTTGTTTTCTTGCTAGAAGGATATTTTCTAGTTCAGCTTCCTTATTGGCTACAGGAGTGTTAGAATGTTCTATATCATATCAAATCAGTTTTGGTGCACACATATATATGTGTGTATATATATATATATATATACACACACACACACACACACACACACACACACATATGTATATATATGTATGTTATATATATGTTATGTGAGTATCTGAAAACAGGCTTTAAAGGTGTACTATATATTTCTGATAGAATTAAACTAAGTGATATCTATTTTAAAATCCACATTCTTAAATATAAATATATCCAAGTTCAAATATGAAACAGCAGGACTAATTTTTGGTAGTTGTTTTTTAAAAGGTAATTGAAAATTCTGAACCACATTGCCACACTTTATGGTGCTTTTGCTTGGAATATATATTTCATTCTGCCTATATTTTTCAAAAATAATTATTTGTATTTTTAAAAATCATTTTAGTCTCTGCTACAGTTAGCACATTTCCTTTTTCATTCATGATATTTTCATTGTGTTTTCTCTTACATGGTCTCACTGATTAATTTTACTTTCTTTGGTTTTGTTTACCTCACAAAACAACATTTTGCTTGATGACCTCTTTATTTCAAATTTGTGTACTAGCTGATTACTTTCTGTCTAGCCTCTGCTTTCTTTGGCTTGATTCTGATGCTATTTTAAAAAAATATTTTACTATATTTAGATTGTTAACTTTGAAAAATTTCCAGTTAATATTATTAAGGCTCCAAATTTACTTTTAAATACTGCTTTTACTGTATTTCACAAGTTGTAATTTGTCATATTTTCATTATTGTTCAATTATGCTTTCAGATATCCATCATGATGTTTTCTTTGACCTATGAGTCATTTAGAGGAATGTTTTCAAATTTCCATGACTGTGTAGGATTGCCAAGACCTACATTTACAAGTAATTTTCTAATCTGTCACACTGTATTCAGTAAATGTAGTCTATTAGTTTTTTGAATTTTACTGAGACATTTTTAGTGACTCAGTAATTGGTCAACTTTTGTAAATTATTTTGATACTTGCAAAGATCTGAAGGCTAAAATTGATATGCTGTTGGATGTGATGTTGGACATAAGTAGGTCCCAGTCACATCTTCTAGCTTATCCTTTTTTTTCTCCCAGTTACTGAGTGAACTATCCTACATTCTTCCACTTCACTTAAAATACAGTTAGCTCAATGGAAGGTCAACAAAAATCCATGAACCTGAGTAACTTCAGGCACTGGACAGGAGGGAAATGCTGAAAACATCAAAGGGTAGAGGAATGTCCACAGGACACAGGGCCTGTCTCTGTCAACAAGACTGCCGCTCTAGCTGAATACTGTAGATTAAGTAGCTCAAACAACAATTATTTCCTTGAGTTTTGGAAGTGAGATATTTAAGACAAATGGGCCAAAAATTCATTGTCTGCTGGAGCTGCTTCTGGGTTTCAGGCAACTATTTTTTGTATATGTTCTTAAACGGTGAGAGTTGAGAAAGTCCTGTGCCTAAAATGCAAGGAAACACTCTCTGGTGTTATAAAACACAAAGGAATTAATGTTATTCTTGAGGGTCCTCTTTTATGACATGGTCACTTCCACCAAATTCCGTCTTCTAATGCTAACAGCATCAAGGGTTAGGATTTTGGCACATTAATATTAAGTGGCCAAAAATTCAGTTCATTGCAGAGTTCCTAATAGCCAAAGCCAGAACATTTTAGAAAAAAAAAATCAGTGTAGTTATTAGATTATGATCCAAAGTATAAAATACATCTATTGGAGCTCAGATGGAAATAAAAAAATGACTGAAATAAGCAAATTGGGAGATGACAACATTTTATCATAGAATTTCTGATAATTTATGTAGGTACTTCACCTCAAAGAGATAAAAATTATTTTTTCTCCCTCATCACCCCATTTTTTAATAGTGTAGAGTGCATGTAACAACTTCCTTCCAAAGTACAGAGAATAAAAGGAGTGAAAACTCCTCAGTGGAGAAACTCTGAACTCTACATTGGCCCCGTGAAGAGAGTCATGTAGATATCCTTTACACTCTACCGTGGGCCTGGCACAGTCACTGGCTGGAGGGAAGTCTGTGCAAACCATCCCTGCTTGATTTTGCTAACATTCTAGCACAAGGAGACAGGCTGTTCTACTAATAAATAAGTTTCACAAACTGTTGAAACCTGAAAGCTGATAAGTTGGTAAATCATCTGGGGAATGGGGATGGAGTGCTGGTGCAGTTTGAAACATCAGGCACCAGTAAAATGTGGCTTCTGAGCAGACACGAGGACAGAGTTCCGTAGCTGTGAAACATCTGGGAAAAGGAGTTTCTAGGTAGGAGAAACATACCCAGGACATCTATCTTTTGATTTTGATTGTTTTATGTCTTCTTATAAAAGTTCACTTTTTATCCACTTGAAAAAGTTATAAAAATATCTTTTTTAGATTTATTGTGCTTACTTAATCAGTGGAAGATATCTTTCAATAATTTTGGTTAATACCTCTTGATATTATCTCTTGGATTCATAGACAATCTGGATTCCATTTCTAGGCATCCTGGAAATTTTGGTTAGATGTTTAATATAGTTTGTCATTGCTCTGCTCACTATTCACTTATACACACATTGACACATTTTTTTTTTTTTACCTATTCTCTGTTCTGGATAATTTCTTTAAATCTGCTTTGCTATATTATTCAATATGTCTCTTTCTGACTTTGTCTAATTTCTAACTCTATGTTGAGTTTTAAATTTGCATTTATTAACATTTTTATTTCCTAACATTATTTTACTCTGTTTTTTATAATACCTTGGTCATTTTTGAAAGTTTTCCTACTAACTAGTCTTGCTAACTAGTCAATTTCTTCTTTCTTTCATAACTTATCTTTAATGATCCGACAATTTCTAGATCAGAATATTTTGCATATCATTTCTATTATTTATTTTTGTTCCTTTTGCTAACTGTGATTTGTTTATGTGTTTTGAGGAGCAATTTTTTTGTGATAAAATATTATTTGGATCACATGTTGAAAATCTATGCATGAGAATTCTGTGAACTTGAAATATGGACTCTTTATCCAGAAAAGATTGTGCCAATTACTTGGATTAGTGTTGGAAATCGCAATAATTAGTCTTCAAGTTTTGGAACTATTGTTTAGTCTACATTTAATCCCCAAAGCTACCTACCACTGGGCTGATGTCTACAAAATCAGAAAGAAAAGTTTTGTTTTTTAGTTTTTTCATAGACACAGCCTTGCATGTTAATCCTTCTTGCTGACTTTCTCTTTTTTCTACTTCTCCTTTTCTGGAAGTTCTAACCTTGTGTTAAGTTTTGTATGTGTCTTTTGTGTGTCTAGGTGCCTATTGTGTGCAGACCTAGCACTGAACCTTGTCTCACGTGTATTTTAAAACTGCGAACATTGATGGATGTGTTTCTTTCCACGCTATTCTCATGGTGTCTTTGAAACTTGCTTTCTCCTTCAGTCCTCACAGGGTTCCGAAGTTCTCCAAGTGTCCTCATTTTCTTGTGGGCTTGTTCAAAGACTTAGAACATTCCTTCCCTTTACTTCATCCCTTTTAAATTTTAGCAGCATTTTTAGGTGTTAATAATATAAAAGCATTTTTATCATTTTGTGTAATATACCATATTGTGAGAAAATAGAAGTGTCATATATCTTTCCAGCAAGTGATGTTTAATAAAAATTTCAGAAGTTCAGTGATGAAAAAGAAATTCTTCTAAGCAGGGATCAACAAGCAAGGGCCTGTGGGCCAAACTGAATCCAGCACTTCTTTTTCATATGAGCTGGAGGCTAAGAATTATTTGAAAGGTTTAAAAGGCTGAAAAAAAATGAAAGAAGAATACTATTTCATGACCTGAAAATTGTGTGGAGTTCAAAATTCAGTGTCCATAAAGTTTTACTGGAACTCATTCAAAGTTTTATTGGAATACATTCAAGACCATTTATTTCTGTGTTGTCTATGGCTGCTTTAACATCGTAGCAGCAAAGCTGGTTTGTTCCAGCAGGGACTGTCCAGCCCACACAGCCTGAAATATTGATGCTGGCCCTTTACTGAAAAGACCTTTCATTTAAAATAATACTGTTCAGGCTTACTCAACACAGGAGTTGTGAGATAAAATTGCTAAGAAAGGGATGGTTCGATTGTGACTCATAAGTACTGGTGTTTATTTACTCTGTTTTTCTCTCCTTCTTATAACACCTCAGATTTTCTTGGCCACTGGTATTCTCTATTTTCACGCAGTAAATCCCATTATTTTTAATGCTATTTTCTCCACAATATGTGTCACTGAGATTACCTTGGCTGTGTGGCATCTGACAGAGTTTGGAAATTCTAACGATGTTGTTTCTCCCATTTACATTTGGCATTTTTAAAAGACAGAACATCTAAATTGTGTATAGCGTTAGAGTTTCTGTTTACCCTGAAGAAGGATGTGGCATGAGGAGGAAATGAGATATATAGCGGATACTCATTAAAGCAGCTCTCCATTCCTGAGAGTTAAAACCATTTTGCCAAATAACTTAAAATAACCTTCTTGCTCAGCAGAAAATGGACTTGCAGCAGCCCTCAGTGAAGCTGTTATTGAAAGGCGGGAAGGATCTGTCCATTTATGCTACAACATTTACAATCATCAGCCTGTTGAAAATGTGTCTGAAATCATCTTCCACGAGATATTTTTAAATCTTTCACTCAGCCTAGTGAAATTTCTAAGTCAATTTGTGTAGCGAAACTTAAATTACCGAAATTAAATAACCTCTCTCTCCACACATATTTGCTTTCCATTAAATAATAAGAGCGGTAATTTAATGAGCTACTTTGGCTCCAAAGACAAGATTCTTCAGGGATTCTGAACCACTGATGTCTAACATGGACATGCATCCTTCTGCATTTTGAATTGGGCTCCCCTGAGAAACGTTTTTTGGAAGAGGTTTGTTTCTGAGATGAAGGGGGGGGGGCAGTTCAGCAGTGGGTGGAGGATCTAGAAGCCGAGGACAGGAAGGATTTACAGGAAGGAGAGTAGCAATGCAAATCCAAGGGATGTGAGATAAAAGAACATTGAAAAGAGAGAATAAAATAACCTTGGAGATGTTCACAGCGAAGGGTGAGGAAAAGTCATTTGATGTTGACAGTGGTTGGGTATTTCATATGAGGATCCAGTTTCTAGCTTTTATTTTTCTGGTGTTGACTAACTTAAGTGAGATTAATTGCTATTGGTCCAGTTAACAGTTGTTTTAGAAAATACTGCAATCAAAAGTGAACTGCAGGGGCATCTCTAGTAGAAGTTATGCTTCTCCTGGTATAATTAGAAGGGGAGGAGGGCAAGAGTCCTCTTGGTAAAAGCCCCATCATGGTTTCCTCTCATTGTAACCAACTCTTCCATTTGTTTATTAAAATTTTTAAGATTTTTAGATTAGATTCTTCTACATCAGTGTTTCATAGTCTGGGTTACAGACCATATTAGAATCACCTGGGAGGTAAATATATAAATATGGATAACACATAGATAAATTTATGTATATATGTAAAATATAAATACATGCCTCGGTCTACTGAGACTACCTAAATCTGAGTTTCCAGGTTTGGGAGGACACAAGCAGTGGCATTTTAAAACATTACTTAGGTACTTCTGAAGTTCAAACTGGATAGAGAACAACGAACTAGGAGAACAATTTTCAGTTTCCTAACAATTGCCATGTTTGTGCAGTTAGTTCTTGCTGTGAGGCAGTCTTGAGTATAACAGCTTGTCTCCAACTCTCTGGCCTCTACTCACTGCAAGCCAGAGCACCCCACCTCACCCATCAGGACAAGCAAACATTTCTCCAGGAACTGCCAAGTCCTCCTGGGGAAAGCTGCCTTCGGTGCATCTGATGCAGATCAAATGAAATTAGGAGCAACCAGATAGATGTCCAGAGATGCACTGTAAGTTCTTCAAGAAGGAACTGATACTTTCACTAAAAAGTCTTAATAAACTGGGATACACTGTAGAGAATTAGACTATGAATTCTTTTCCTGTTTTTCTTCTCACAGTTTTACCATAACCTGTATAAACAAAAATGGCTTCTTCCCTTTGGACTTGGTTCACTTGATACCATAATCTGGGTTATTTGTATATTTTGGAAAAAGTTAATAAAATATTGAAGTCAACATGATGCATTTTATTTTATTTATGCTATGTTGGATAGTACAAATATAGAATGAGTTCCTCCAAGTCAGGTGATCAACTTTGAGATGTTTCTTAAAGAAAACTTGGAGAGACAGGTCAATATAGATAGGGAAGGCTAAATTTCACAGTCCACAGGATTTGAGGAGGGAAGATGGTATGCTGAGAGGACGACGATGTCTTTCCATTTGTCAAGCACTGATCTAGAGCCTTTTATACGGTTTAGTCTTTCTTAGAACATTAACAAATCACCCTATGTGCTTTGGTACTATCTTCTATTAGGAAATGGATTCCACACTCACAGTAGGTTGGCCCATTTGAAAGGCATTATAGTTTAATGATAAGACAATGTTTCCAGCTAGAAAGATCTGAGTTGGAATCCTAAATACGCCAGTTGTTAAACGTGTGTTCTTGCATCATTTATCCATTTTGTTTTTGTTTCTAATCTCTGAGGTGAAAGCATCACACCTACCACATGTAGGACATAGGTATCATGCATGGAAGATGCATAACTGATATCTGACAATAGTTAGTGCAATAAACATTAAATTTCAGTCTTTAGGTTTCACAAAGTGCTGACTGCACATTCTTCTCATTTAGTTCTCATAACAGCTGTGTGAGGAAAGTTTTATTCTTTTTATGTTACACTAGGGGAAATTAGACTTAGAAGGATTAACTAACTTGTTCAAAGACAAATCCTTAATTGTAAGCTCAGGATTTGAAGCCACGCAATCCCCTGGGTTAAACAACTACCTAGGGAAGTAGTATCACTAAGTCCCTTTAAACATCTAGGCAGTTTCTTTCTTTCTTTCTTTTGAAACAGGGTCTCACTCTATAGTTCAGGCTGGTCCTGAACTAAGCCTCGAAATGCTGCCTCTGCCTCCCAAGTACTGGGATTACAGACATGAGACACCACGCCCGGCCCGGTGGTATGTGGTATTGATTGTTGGTGGGTGTGAGTATGTGGTTACGAGGGACTGAACCCAAGACCTTGCAAGGTAGGTATTGGAACCACTGTGCTAAATCCCTGGCCTTAAGCAGATACTTTCTGTTTCACGTTCTGCTTATAACAATCAAGTGCTATACAGAACAAAAATGGAAATAAGTGTGAAATTAAATATTTTAATAATTATATTCCATAATAAGTTATAGATTTCAAATAAGTTTTTCATGTTTTTGTAATTTTTCCCTCTGATTTTTTATTTTCTCCACAAATCTCTTGTATTTTTTCAATGGAAAGAATTATTAGTATGAGTATCTAAAATTAATGATAGATTACAAGGGTTTTATTTGGGAAAAGGTAGAATTAGTCTAGTGGGTGAATATTTTCAAATAAGTGATCAATAAATCTAAATCCTGATAAAATTCCAATATTATCTAAAGTAACCACCAAGTACACAAATATATTTCATTATGGTGTTATTAATGTCAAGCTTTATCAAATGAATATCATAAAAAGGTGAACAATTAAAAGAATGCCACAAAATCCCAAACAAACCCTAAATTAGAGCAGCTTATTGGAAACAGGAAATAAAAAACTAAGAAATAAGCAAGTAGAAAGATAAAAGACAAAAGATAATAAGTAACATACCTTCACAGTTAAACTAGTTTTATAAAACATAAGCTGGTGCTTTATTTTTTTCAGATAGTTTAGACAACCTGTTGGATTATTGCTGAATGTTGCTGTATCTTATTAGTAGTTCTGAACTGCAATAATCACCACTGAGCTACATATATCCTTAGTTTTCTCACAGTCGCCAGAAAAGTTGAAATTTTGAAATGTGCATAAATACTTGGCTTTTTGGGCTGTTACATTCTTTCTCCATATTTTGAAAATATTACCGTGGAAAATAATTGAAATAGAATGAATAAGCCAAATGAGAATAAGTAGGAAATACTATTCACCTACGGGATGTGTATGGTGATATAATTTCTTAAAATGGCTCTTAAAAACAATAATAATATTTTCAATAGAATTTTTAAAAAAGTTTTTCTATATCTATGTCAGTATATCTATTTTTTTCAAAAATTGAAAGAAAATTAATCATAATTACCTCCATAGGGAAAACTGAAAAAGTAGAAGTTTTTGAAGGGGAGGAACAGAGAAGGAATATTTCACTATCGGGACTGTATTATTTCACTTTAAACCAGATATATGGCTTACTGATTTATTTTTAGTCAATAGCACAGTTGAATTACATGAATCTTTTTATTTTTAAGTTGTATTAAAATAATTAATCAGTGTGCTGGTGGTATTCTGGTACTAGATAACTTCATAGAATTTTTGGTGTGGTATATCAATGGAAACAATGAGCGTTCATAACAGGTCCTATGTAAACTGGAGAAATATCTGATATCGCGTGATTACACTCAAGGTCCTTGTTCCTTCCTCTTACATGTTATGTTCCAATTAGCTTCCACTCTTAATTATCTGTATTTTGGGTTCTACCAAAGCTAGACCCCACGTTGCCCATGGACATGCTAACAGTGTCTTCATTCAATCTGCTTTTCTTTGAGGAGAACAAAAATCAACATGAAATGCAAATATTAAAATTGTATTGAAAATATTGTCCCATAGGGCCAGGAATTTAGCTCAGTGGTTCTGGTACCTGCGTTGCAAGTGCAAGATCCTAAATTTGAACGCTTGTAACCATACACCACCACCACCAAAAAAACCAAAAACAAAAACAAAAACAAAAAAACCCAAAACACTGCCTCAATGTAGTAAGATCTCAAGCTTAAGAATACCCACAGTTCACTACAACTAACACTTTCATCGCATATCTGTGGAAATGACGCTTTGATAGGAGGAGTTGGAAAACCCTACGACACTAAAACACAACTTTGTTAAATTCATTTCCAAAGGGTTTGGGTCTATGAAGCTGGTTGTTTCTCACAAATTACTTGGAGCATTTGGCAGTGATGTTTGAAGGTTAAGATATTTAGCTTTGGGGTTAAACAGACCTTGGCTGTGTTCACTGTCTACTACTTAGGAGCTATTTAACCTTGAACGTTTTATTTAATCTCTCTGGTCCTCAGGTTCCCCATCTATAAAATGCAAATATTACTTTACTTTATAGTGTTGAACTGAAATTAAATGGACAATTAACTTAAAGTACTTAGTACTCAATTATTATTGGCTGATAACACTTTGTTTCACACTTTCCTTGTAGTTCTAGAAGTTAGTCCATACAGTGATAAGATTCACACACAAGCAGTCTAAATGGCTCAGTGACCAAAACAGTAGGTAACGTTCACCAGCTACTTCCAAGCTCTTTTCTTTCACTGCCTTTGAATTTTCACAACGCTGGACCTCAGGCCAAGATGGATGAAGTTTACTCTTCCACCTGAAATAGCAGAAACAGAAATGAGCAACAGACAACAAAAGTCACCCAAAATATATGAGTAATTTTCACAAAATTGCCCCCAAAAGTCATTGCGGGAGCACTCTCCTTCACAGATGGTGAACCCTGTTATTTCCTTTGCTGTCTGAGAGTATTTTCACATTGTGGTACAGGGAGATAGAAATAAAGGGACACCCAGGAATGTGAGAAGTTAGAGAAGAGAATGGTGAGTGCAAGATAGAGAGTTTATAGAGCAGAGCAGCAGAGGAAAGGGAGCTATGCATGCCTTCTGGGTCGTGCAGAGATCCCACCCTGAATATTCTGCAGAGTGATGTTCAACACATGCACGTGAGGAAAACTATTTAGCCTGTCGGCAGAAGTAGAGGATGGAGAACATGGAAAAATTAAAGAGAATCATCACTGGTGGTCACACAGCTCCAACAAGTGTCAGTTCCTAGTAGCCAAGCTAAAAATCTCATAACTCATGTGATCTTGAAGAGTTTCATGGAGTGATTTGCCCAAGAGTCTACTTTACTAGTTGTGTCATGTTGCTTAATCCAATGAAGTGAAATTAGGGTTAAAGGACATAGTAGTTCCTTACTCACCTGCTGATTAAGCTGTTAATCATGTTCATAAAATACCTCACAGAAGCATCTAGACTTATGTTTGATCAGTTAGGTACCATTGCTTAGTCAAATTTCTAGACAAAATTAATCATGATTGTAGGAAATACTCTTCATCTCCAAAATGAGGCTCAGAGAGACACCTGCCTTGTAAGCAGCAGAAATGGGACCCAAAGTCATGGAGGCTTGTTCTGTCACCATACTATTTTGGGGTGGGTGAGTGCTCAGAGAAAACTTTGAGCCCTGATCATTCCATGTAAGTGTCATCACTGAGCTATGCTCCCAGTCCTTCACCTACTCTCAACATGATCAGCTGATAGATGTGAATGGTGTAATATAGGCTGAAAGCCTAATCTGATATAAACTCCATTCTACTGAAATCATAAATGATTATGAATGTGCACATACATAGATACATATATATGTACAAGTATATATATATATATATATATATATATATATATATATATATGAAAACAAAATATAACAAATATACAGAACACATATCCTTTAGTGACTTTTTTCTAGATTTTTTTTTCATTAATTTTATTGGAACATGTAATATATACATTATGATCACATTCAGTACTGAGAGTTTGTACCAGTACATCTTTTTTTTGTGTGTGTGGGGGGGGAAAGGGTCTTGCTTTGTATTTCAGGCTGGCCCTATGCAGCCTTGACAAGTCTGGAACTTATAGCAATCCTTCTGCCTCTGCCTCCTGAGTGCTGGGATTGCAGGAGTGAGACAACACACCTGGCATTGTGGTGTGTGGTGCTGATTGCTGCCGAGCATGAGTCAGCAAGCCTGGCATTATTTTATGTGGTTCCTGGAGATCAAACGTGGGCCTTTGCCCTTGGAAGGCCGATTCTGGGACCACAGAGCTAAATCCCCAGACCTGTACCAGTACATCTTGATTCTCATTTTTTCCCATTCCCTTCCTACCTCACAACCCCCCTGTATACAAACATTTGTTTCCATTTACCATCAGTTTTTCTTTCCATTCTTTACTTAGCCCTACCTTCACTTTTCCCTTTTTAAAAAAATATTTTCTTCCTATTTCACAATACTTATCATACGATTTACTCATTTACACTTATTTACACCATCAGCTTCTCATACCAGAGAAATGATGTGGTATTTACACATCAATGTCCTATTTATTTCCCTTATGAGCATATGCTCAATGTATACCAATTTGAGTATAAATGACTATGATTTATCACTCTATATGGTGAATACTCCATATTATAAAAACACATCTCTTTTATCCGTACTTCTGTTGACAGGCATTTGCACTGTTTCCAAGGTTTAGCTGTCACAAACTGAGCTGCTACAAACATGATTCCCATATGTCTCTGTGACATGATGCTTTTAATTCTTTCATGTGATATACCTAGCAGGGAAGTATTAGGAGCAAATGGGTCCTCTAATTCTAGTTTCCTGAGGAATCTCCACACTGATCTACACAGTGGTGGCACCAGTCTATATTCCCACCAACAGTGGCAAAGGCATCATTTTTCTTCATGGCCCTGCCTGCATTTGTTATTGGTTGATTTCACAATAGCAGCCATTCTTTCTGAGGTGAGATGAAATCTCAGTGTTATTTTCACGTGCATCTTTCAAATGATCAGTCATGTTGAATGGTTCTTCACATATTTCTTTGCTACTTTTATTTCTTTTTTTTTAATTATCTTTATTGGTACATTAAATATACACATCATGATTGCACTCCATAATGGGGATTTGTACCAGTATAAGAAACAACTTAATTCTCATTTTTTCCCATAGCCCCACCCACCCTACCACCCCCCCATATATATAAAATTTGTTTCCTTACTTTTTTGTTACAATCTCAACATTGTCCCCTTTCACCTT
>PVIR01016309.1:0-36840 GCA_004026965.1 Petromus typicus | reverse complement strand
CTTTCATTTTCTTTCTTAATTTCCTGGGCTTCTGCTTGTAGGTGTTTAAAAGGTTCCAGTGCTTTTGCTATCTTACATTCTATCAGCTCCATGATTTCCTCTTTAGCTTTATTAATCATCATGTTGACAGTGTCCAATATCTCTGCTTTCATCTCAGAGATCAGTTCTGATTTCCATTTTACTAGATCTACTTTGGTTACCATTTCCGAGGGCCCTGAAGAGTGGGCTTCACACTTCTCTATCTCCCTTCCCCCTGTGTTACTTGGAGGTGAGGATCTTTGTGTCTGAGATTTGGAGTGTTTCCTCATCTCTGACCTGCCCTGTTTTCTGGCGCTGTTTGTTGCAAGTTACTTTCCTTTTAATAGTTAGGAACCTTAAAATAGCAGTGTTTCCTGGGTTGCTCTTTGCAGTCTGTATTGGGATCAATACAAGCTGACTGGATGTGCTTCTGCAGTTACTGTGGAGAAAATCAGATTCTGACCTGTTAACCTCAGTCCCTGGGCACTCTTCCGGCGCAGGCCTGGAGGCCAGTAAGCTCTAATCCCGGCGCAGATTCAGTGATGCAGAGTCGATGCTGCAGTCACCGCTTCCCAAGCCACCCGCTGCCAAACTCAGTCCCTGGGCACTCCTCCGGTGTGAGCCTTGAGACAAGTAAGCTCCAAACCCGGCGCAGATTCAGTGACGCAGACTCGGTACTGTAGTCACCGTTTCCCGAGCCGCCCGCTGCTAACCTCAGTCCCTGGGCGCTCCTCCGGCGTGGGCCTGGAGACAAGTAAACTCCAAACCCGGTGCAGATTCAGTCATGTGTAAGGTATTTTTGAGCAATGAACTACATATCAGCCTATTGTTATTATAGGTAGAAAAGCTAGTTAGAAATATGGCAGGCAGACAGATAGGGCAGGCCCGTGGGGAAAACTAACAAGAAGGGAGACTGTTACCAAAGGTCAAGGACATCAGAAAAATCCTGGAAAATAGTGACCGAATTAAAACTCATTCCCTTGAATAATAAAGTCAATGGAGAATCAAGGTCTAGATCCATCCCCTCCCAGAGATATAGTAATTTAAATTCCCTGGGGTAAAGGGCCAAGAATTTGGCCCACCTGGACGAGCCTCCTGATGGGAGAGGGGTCCTTTATGACTTACTTTCTCATCGGACCCCATTTGATCAAGATTCCACCTCCTTGAATCTTATTGGAAGCCGCTACTTGGAACCCGCCCCACCTCGTGGTCTTTAGCCCTTAAATACCCCCTAGAAAAAGATAACCTTGAGTTACCCACATTTCTGGGTTCACCCTTGTGTCTCTTTAGCAGAAGCACTCTCTCTCTCTCTCTCTCACCTCTGTTGGTCATTCCATTTATTCTTAGACTTTAGAGAACATGAGCTCATGTTTTAAGAGGAGAGCCAGGCCTTGCTCTCCTGTGTCACTGTCATAAAACACAAATAAGTTACAGATTTTTGAAACCCATAGATGTTAAGAGTAAAGTCACAGACTTTGAACTTTGGGTTACAAGTGTGTGTCAGTGCCAGCTCCCTGGCTGTGACAATTATGTCATTCTAACTCTAGATGTCTACAGAGAGATACAGTGTGCCTTTGTAAGGAAAGAGGATATACAGGGACTCTACTTGCTCAATATCCCTGTAAGTCTAAAACTAAATTTATTAAATAAAAATAAATGGTAACGGAAAGGTTTCATGTGCTTTCACTTTGAGTTAAAATTTTTAAAAAGAAGGTCAGGGAGTTAGCTCAGTGGTTCTGGTGCCTGCCTTGCCAGCACAAGGTCCTGACTTCAGTCTCTGGTAATCACATACCACAGTGCCAGGCATAGAGACCAATGCCCATCAGCAATCAGTACTACATATCAATACCGGGAGCAGGTGCTCACGCCTGTAATCCCAGCCCTCAGGAGGCAAAGACAGGAGGATTGCTGTGAATTCCAGGCTAGCCTGGGCTACATATTAAGCTCAAGGCCACTCTAAACTACAAAAGTGAGACACTAGCTCAAAAAATTAAAAATAAATAAATAAGTATAAAAATAAAAATTACAAGCAAAAGCTTAAAACAAAAGAAGCATCAATTAAAGGAACAAAAAGAAGACATTCTTCACCAGTGGTTTAACACAGCATTCAGTGTGCTACTGTTTATAAAAATAAATTAGAAGTTTTATTAATTTAAAGTAGATGTAAATAGTATTTATAAAGTATGATGATTTTTAAAAAATTACGTCTAAGAAGAAATTTCAATGACTGAGATGTAAAATTAACTAATGAATTTAATAGTATTTTATACATAACTAGTTAACAGTTCTAAAGATAGATCTAAATATAAAAGCAATGATAAATGTGTAAAATGTCTATGCAAAAATACTAATGTTGTAATGAATATTATAATAAAGAACCTCACTATTATTTTAAGGCCATAAATTTCCCTGAGATCATGGGAAAATTCACTGTAAAGATTTGCCAAGTCCTGAGAATAGTGACTTTTCAAAACACATTTTTTATTTCTTTCTCTCTTTCACTGTAATCACTGAGATGAAATTACAGGTCTTGCTTTGTAGCTCAGGCTAGTCCTGAATGCAGCCTGGAACTCAGAAATCTTCCTGCCTCTGCCTCCCAAGCGCTGGGATTTCCAGCATGAGCCACCACGCCCATTACTGGGGACGAACCCAGGTCCTTACCTTGCAGTACAGGCACTAGAACCACTGAGCTAACTCCTTGGCTCTTATTTTAGTTTTTTAATGGTCCTCATTGCTTTTGTGCTGTGTAGAAAAGTGATGATACTTACAAAAGTCAATTACATTTTAAATAAGGAAATAATAAAAAGGAGAAGAAAATCCCTTTTGCATACAATATAAAATAATAATCATGTGACACTGTCACAGAAACAAACAATAGTCTAATGAAGCTGATAAATGTTATCTGAGAAATAGCCCTATATTTAGTGAAATGAATATGTGTTACCAGCAATCGCTGAACAAAAGAGATAATGTTTAGCATGTCCATTTGGTAAAAATATCAATATAATTAATATCCTGTCCTTAATGTCACAAATCCATGTGAATAACATAGAAACAACCTAATTGAAAACTAAATTTAATTTGACCATTTGTTTTTAATATGTAATTTTCTGTGAAGTAAATATTTTTAAAATGCACCATATTCTTAGAGAAAATTATTCAAAATAATCTCACACTTAAACACCTCTTTCAATAAATTACTTTATGAGTAAAGCTAACAGAACTTACCACCCACTGTCAGAAAATATTTGCAATTTATAAATCTTCACTGTATATAACATAGATAAGAATTTCCACTGGAAATGTGATGTCACATTTTATACATAAATGTTAGATATGAGAGAGAGGAAAGGCTAATATAAATAGGAAGAAATGGCCCAAACCATCAGAAATGGGAGAATATTTTAAAGAACGAAATACACTGATTAAAGTGTCAAAAATTAAAAATTTCATTATTCAGTGTACTAGAAGGGATAAGGGTGAAAATCCTTGTGAATAGCTGATGGGAATATAATGATCATATGCATTCAAATCTGGTAGCACTTGATTTAATTTAGTATTATTAAATATTATGAGTAAATGATGCTGATACTGGTATATACATATCTTGAAGATGTCACACAGATTAGTAAAGGATAGTATGCATATAATTATATTCATTACAGAATTCTGGGTTCCAAGGAGTAAAGAGAAAGTGGGAACATGTTATGGTTTCTATCGCCATAACAAGCATGCGATACAGATTGCTGGTGGGTGTGAAATGAAGTTTCTTAACACATTACTATGGAATATTTTAAAGTCAAATATATTTTAGATTTGAATTTGGGTCAAATAAAAATAAATAATTATGTTACATATTATATACACATGGATGTATAACGTAAAAGATATTATCTAGTCCCTTAATAGAAAATCCAAATCAGTAGACACTTAAAGAGAACATGTTAGCAAATATATATATTGAAATGATGGTCCATAAATTTTAAAACATTAATATCAATCATTAAGTGCTTACTAGCTTAATAATTTATAGAACAAAATATTTATCTGTATCTAACACATAAACCAAGGAGATATTGGAGTTTACATTATTGAAACACAGGTGACATTTGAAATGAAATTATTATGTGTTACATACTGATTATTAGACATATTTAATTTAAAAATTGTCACGTGTCATTAGTTATTTTTTTCTTTTTATTTCTACCTTGTTGGGCTTGAAAACAGGCCTTCTCACTGAGACATATCTCATTTTTAAAAATTTTTTATTTTGAGATAGAGTGTCCCTAAGTTACTGTGTTGCCCAGACTACAACTTGAACTTGAAATCCTCCTGCCATAGCTTCCTAGAGTATTAAGATTCTCCAGACAGTGATGACACTTAGTTTTCTGCATACTACTAAAAATATGTTAAACTCAAATAGAGACACAATGACAACATTCCTCATTTTATATCTCTTTCTTTCCATTCTTTATATTTTTTTCTTTCTTTCAATCATTGGCAACTGAAAATAGTGTTCATATTGAGATACATGCTCTTCTTAGGTTTTGTATTAAGACTAGGTCTATAATTTCCCCCACTATTATAACTTCTAATTTTATTAAAGATAAATATCTTGGAAGAAAAAAAAAAAAAACTAAATTTCCTAAATTGGCAAAACTGTTTTGGCTGAATCTATTAAAATTCAGAAGTAAGAAGACATAATCAAATTTTCAATAGAATATTGAAGAAAAAATATTTCTCAAATAATAATTCTATTTACCCAGTTGAAATCCAAGTGATGATACATTTTAGGGTCTTAAATTCATAAATCTACAGGTGTTTCTTGATTTCTATGAATAATAGACTGAAATACTGTTTCATCTCTTGTACTTCCTGAAGCTGTATATTTTCTATTTCTGGTTTCTTTAAATGCACTTTTTATAAATAGAAAATAAAAGATAACACAGCTGTATCTCAGATGCTTACTGGAGAATCCTTTTAGATTTCCTAAGGTCTAAAAATTGCATTACACAGTGTACTAGAATTTTAAGGTCATAAATTCCCCTGAAATGATGAGTAAATTCACTGTAAAAATTTGCCAAGTCCTGAGAATAATGTGACTTTTAAAAACATTAATCTATTCATCTAATAAAGTTTTTATTGTTCTAATTCAACTTTTCAGAAGATATTGAAGACCAGTTGTTTACCACATCCTGCCTCTTGATGCAGGTACAAAAAGCTATTCATATCACAATAATGGGAACAACTGAATACAATTCTCAGCAGAGCACCTTTCTTACTGTTTATTTTCTCTCTACTCACATCTATTTATTTTAATATATTAAATGTATTTTCCATTACTACATAAAAATATATTATTTGGTCTATACTGAATGTGTATGTTCCCCAAATATTTACTGGAAAAAGACCAAAGAGAAATACAATGTAATATTAATGGCTCATATGATAAGGACTGAAACAGAAAACTATTAGGCCATAACATTGCACGTGTTGCTTCAGCCATTGAATACGACCCTTCACCAGTGGCACAATTTCCTGTGTTGAGTTGGTAAGCCAGGGACAAGAAACAATAATACAGGATTTACTAAATGTAGATCTCCAACACTTTTGGTTTCAACCTTAGAAAGAACTTTATTGAAAATGCTAATAGAATTGAGTACAAATTTGGTGTTGCAGTTTTTAAAATGATTACAATGCATGCAGCTTTCTCTTAAGATAGAGAAACTTAAAAGAGGATTAGTGTCATTCTTAAAAAAATACCACATAATCTATAAAGTCTTAATTTTTCTTGAACCAAAGAACTGAGGTCATGGAGTTATCAAATAATTTGAAATCTAGAAAACAACCAAGTTAACTCTAAGAAATGAGGCTACTTGAGAATGTTTGCCTTGGATGGAAACTGGATGACTCTATTCAGAAAAACAAAACAAAAAAAATAAAAGAAAGTTGAATGAATTATGAGATTATAAGTGATCTTCTTTGAGTTATAAAGACTTGGACAGAAGCTTTCTCTACTGTAGAGAATATGCAAACTATCATGGTACAGGCCTGAGAATGGGAACCTGAGGGTGATCATTTTTTTTAAGTGAATCTATAACTAAATTCTTCTCTGTCTCTATGACAAAAAGCATTAAACTTCTGGAAGGCAGGTTACCTTTAAAGAATAGCTGAACCTATTGCAAACAGCAAAAAAAGAACAGAAATTGTCTAGTAATTCAGCATCTGCCTAAGCCTAAGATGAACTAGGCCAGAGCAGAACAGGTGTAGGTAGTTTCTGCCTCAGATACAAAATAAACACCTGGCAATAAAGAGCTCAATCTGCTCATGCAGGAGAATAAAAATCATTGAATGTAGCCTCTATTTAAAGAGAAAAGAATAAGAACTAAATTGAAAAGATAGCAGGCACCAAGAAAAAAATTTTGAGCAAGAAAAGTACTGAAATCCAATGAGTCACTGGGCAACAGTAAGCCAAATCCTGATTTAATGTTCTTGATTCTAAGAACACCTCTGGGCAACAATAGCTCACTAGATCACACTTA
This sequence comes from Petromus typicus, assembly GCA_004026965.1. Lineage (NCBI taxonomy): Eukaryota > Metazoa > Chordata > Mammalia > Rodentia > Petromuridae > Petromus > Petromus typicus. Next base: position 30,280 of record PVIR01016309.1, on the reverse strand, counting down.
GCCATGTCAGGATATTATGTCTCACAGTCACTATTGTTCTATACATGTCCTAAAGCTTTTGTCTATAAATCCACATGATATTCTACAAAGTAATATACATACAACACACATACACACACACACACATCATGAAAAGGGAACACTATCCACAGAAACAGACGTATATATATATATCATAATGCAGACCTACTGTTATGGCGTGAATCTAGATATACTCCCAAGGCTCAAGTGCTCCTTGGTGGAACTTCTCGGAGGTGACTGCATCATGAGTGTGTGGCGTTGGATACATTCACTGGTGGTATAGCATAATTTTGGATGTGAACAATGGATTTCCTGAAGACAGAAGCCCTATGACAGGCATGAGTGGCACCAGCCAATAGGCTTGTAGCCTGGAGTGAATAAAAGGGAAGCTACGGCTGCTTCTCACTTCCTTCTCACTATGCCACGGACTGTTTCTCTTGTGCAGTGTTCCTCTCTGTGGCATCCTGATTTGGGGGCAGCTGACTAGGGTCTGAAACCTCTAAAAACCATGAGCTGCAATAAACCTTTCTTTATTTAACTTGTATATGCTGACTACTGTGCCACAGTGATGAGAAAAGTGACTAAGACAGTTATCAGCTAATAATAATATACTTACATAATTATAACTAATACATTACATGATTCAATGGAAAAGATTGTACATGCAAATATCTGAAGAGATAGATATCATAATGAACTAGAATTATTAGACAATTAGAGTGCTAAAAATCTCATCATGTGACTCAAAACAGAAAATATAGAAATCAGAAAGTTTGAAGGTACTTTGCACTATACATAATTCTAAAATGAAGAGGAAGTAAGGGGGAAAGGAAGAAAGAAAAGAAGAGAAAGTAAAAAAAGAAGAGAAAGACATAAGAAGGAAAAATGGAAAGAAAGATTTTGTTAATAGGGAGGGAGAGAAGGGAAATGAATAAGAAAATAAGAACTAAGACATATCATGCACAGGTGCAAATCCTCAATGGTGAATGTGATCATAATGCATGCCAAAAATGTATCAATAAAGTTAATGAAAAACAAAATACTTTACTAATAACAGTCACTAATTTATAACATATGGAAGGACAAAAGAGTATTACAAGTGTATGAAGCAGTGTAGATTATTCTAACATATGCAGTTGAAATCGCAAGAGATTAGAGAAAAACAAAGAAACATCTAAAGTTATCATCGCTACACATTTTCCAAATTAGAAATAGACAACAAACACTCAAGGAACTCAAAGAATATAAAATAACATAAAAACCAATGAATCAGTAAGAAAATATCATTTCCAGGCATATGCTGTTAATATCTTAGCTAGTAAAAAACATAAGGAAATCATTTAAGGAATGGAGATTAAAAAACAAAACAAAACTTCAAAGCAAGGAGAACTTTTTAAAATACAAAGGGGCAAGGGACAGGAGAACTGATAAAAGAGAACTCGAAGAAAAAATATAATAATTATGTAAATAGGAAAAGGAACCAAAAAGAAGCAGGGATACCTAGGACAGAAAGGAGGTGAAAAAGAATCAAGATGTGTAATGCACATGTGCAAATGCTCAACTGCAATCATTCTGTATTGTAATCATATGAAATGAAAAAATAAAAAAAAGAAATCAATCCTTTACCTCAATCAACATCATGTATGAATCTCAAAATTAATGGTAACTCTTTTGGTTCATATCTCCTGTTTGTTTTGATAAAACTTTAAATATCATGCCCCAAATATCAAAGCTCTTTAATTATACCCTTCATGGTTATATATAACTACTCAATGATTTCCTGGCAAATGTTTCTTTTTAGTATGAATTGAAAATTGTCCTTACTAAAGAATTTTGGCTTTGTCAGTAGTGCAGAATTCCAGTTTGTCACTGAATCTACAGTTTACAAATAGTTGTTTCTTATTTACAAGACTCCTTGTCTCCAAAACTCAGAAGCAATGTATGAATACAATTCTGTAAACAAAATTAGAAAAGTCCCCGTAGATCCACACATGGCTAAATTATTTTCATTAACATTAGAAAACAATGAGACCACTCACTTGGGGACCATCAACTCTCTCCTCACAAAGTAGTAATAGACCTTACAGCATGTCTGTAAATAGCATCATAATTTTTAAATTCTATAAACCTCATCATCAACATGAACAGCAGCCTTTCATCACTGTCTTCCTGATAAGCACTGCATCATCTAAGCCAACTGCTAAGTACTTACCACATATTATGGATATATATCAAAGAAAGGCATCTCATGAATTCTGGTAGAAAAGTCCTTATTGAGTAATGAGGATTTTTTTTTTAATCATAAAGTGAGGTATCAAAAGACTAATTCTTGGATTCTCGTATTCTGATTGAACACTTCAACTTTCAAGAAGAAGACAATCTTTAAAGAGTATTCTAAGTAAGACTTTAAATCAGAAAGGGAAGTTCATTTTAAAAATATTGAATTCCTTATTGGTACATTTTATATACACATCACAATCAGACTCAATATTGGGAATATATACCTCTATATAATATAAGTTAATTCATATTTTTACCCATTTCCTACTCACCCTGACACCCTACCACCCTCTATATAAATATGATTTATTTTTTTGTTTTCTATAGGATGATATTTTCAATTTCCCCATATCAATTTCCCCTACCTCTTTCCCTCTAATATTTTCTATTTCATAAATCTATCATATATTCTAGAAGTCATCTACATCTTCAGATTCTCATACCAGAGAAAAGATATGGCATTTGCATATCTATAACATATTCATTTCAACTTATGAATGCATCTTCAAGGTATGTCCCTTTGTGTATAAATGACTCAAATTTTTCATTCTTTATGACAGAGTAATACTCCATTTTATAAAAAACAATTCATCTTCTTTATTTTTTTAATTCAAATCTTTATTGGTATATTATGAAGACACATCATCATCACATTCAAAATTGAGAATTTGTACCAGAATATGACATAACTAGATTCTCATATTTCCCCCTTTGCCACCCACCCTGAAACTCCCCACTCTCTGTATACATAGGCTATGTTTCCTTTTTTTATTACTATCATATTCTTTCCCCCTCATTGTTTACCCCTACTGCCTCTTTCCTTTTAAATACTTTTTTATTTTACAACATCAACTCAACATTCTTTATTTCCTCAAATTTGAACAATAGAGGTAATAAAACATTGACCCAAACTATCCAAATGAGCATGTCACATATTTGGAAAGATCTATAAATTATCTGATTTAAAAAAAATAAATAAATATGCCTTACCTACAACTAATAAAAATTTTCATTTTTAAAATTATTAAAAATATGTATAATTCCTCAGTCTAACATAAAAGTTCACAATCATTGTGATTGATTCATTTTGTTTTTCAGTTACAATTCTAAAATATATAATCTGTTTTAGCTTTTAGTATACTTACAAAGTCATATGCGATATGATAATAAAATTAATTAAACACAGGTATTCTTATATTATCATTAAAACATTTGATTTTTATAATCAGTTTAATAAGCTGCAGTCATTTTGAATTTAATGATACTTAAATATTTGAACTCATATTTTGAATGTAATGACAAGAGCATATAAAATTATATAACAGGTGTATTTCAGTGTGTTAAATTGATCTGGGAATATAAACACCGTAACTGATATTTAGAAAACATAAAACACTAAAACATAATCTTAAAATCAAATTTGAACTAATCAATGTAAATATTCACTGTTTAATATAAATGTACAGTTATGAAATATTATTCACGCTTAAGTATTACCACTTAGTGAAATGAATCACTTTTTAAATATGTTCTCTATTTTAGGATGTTATTACTCTTAGGATTATGATTCAACACTATGAGACAAAAGGAGAAAACTAGAAAATAAGTAGTGGATAACAGTTTTAAGTAAAACTATTCTTAAATCCTTAAGGTAAAGGGCACAAAAGATACCTTAAAAAGCCTCGAAGTCCGTTCATTTAAATTTCATTTCATTATTGGACTTTACCTACTTTGTTTCACATTTGGCAATGCCATGCTCACTCCAAAATTTACTGTCCCACTTAGAATCTGCAGCCCAAAACTGGACCCAAGTCTTTGTTAGCTGTTCTTCTAAAGACCGATTAGATTTTTCATGTGGAAAAAGGTGAAGAAAAAGTTGCCCTTCGCCATGCCCCTAGCGAGAGCACTAAAGCAGGAAAAACACAATGTAAAACGATGCCTGCCTTTTCTACATTTGCATGGTGAGAATCACTGAGCTCCACAGATATTATCTCCACTTCACTCTTTAGTCACAGGAACCTTGAGAGTCAAATATGAAGGGCATCAGTATTCCTAGGTTATTATTTAGCAGACAGTCACACAAGTAGAAATACTGGTATTGTATTTTGGTGTAGTGAGAAAAAAGTCTTAATGCATTATTTCTTGAAAATTTAGGAATTTTAGAGCAAAGAGAGAGAAAAGAGGGAAAGAGAAAGAGTATGAATACTAAAATCAAAATATCATTCCAAGGTTAGAGCAAATACAGATATTTTTCCTGTTTGAGAAAACACTGAAATTCATGCTCCTTCAGTTCATCTAGTATTTTCTGTCTTATCCAGTGAACTATCTGGAAAGCTCCACTATTGTCACAGAGGAGCTAGGACAGTTTCATATGTAAATACATTCACGTTTTTACTTTCCATTAGGAGAACTGCTTTCATAAAATGCAGACTGACTTCTATCTTCACTCCGAGCTCCTTCTACGTATACATTACCGCCATCGAGGGAGAAAGAAGATTTCATACTGCTTATCACCTAGACATCCCTGTCTCCATTTCAGATCACTTTTCAGGCAAAGCCTTTTAGTATTTACATAGGAAAAATATTCTACCCTTTTATAAGAATCTAGGAAAATAAGTTGTGGCCCTTAACATCTATGTTCCAAAAGTTATTCAAGTTCTAAAATAGCAATTCCATCACATATGCAATACAAACTCTTAGGTAAAACAATCATACAGATAACAATTACCTTATGAGTGCTTAAAAAAAAACTCAACTAATTTGGTGTTTTATATAGTCAATAAATGTGCTGTTATGGTAATTCTAAGACTACAGAATATAAAATTTTAAAAGAGCTGAAAAATACACTATTGAGTATATACACTATTTACATATACACTCAGTGTATGTATACATACCATCAAGAACAAGACCTATAAAGACCTATATTTTGTTTCAGTCAGATGTTAAATGGGGTGTCATAAATGGCTCTCTTTTTTAATATTACAGTAGCAAAACACCTCAGCAATTAATTTGCATATTGATCTCCAATATTGGACAGAAACCTACTTAAAAACACAAGTTAATATTCTAGTAGTAGTGTCACATACACATATACGTTCTCATTTGACTGAATATTTATGTTTGCTGGTTACATGTGGAAAAAAAAAAAAAAAAAGAAATGGCCTAACCCTAAATAAGAACATATTGTAATTTGGGGAGAGAAAGTTGAGAAGTCCTTTCCATACCTATGTGCAGAGAAATTTATTTAGTATTTTGTTCAGATAATCATGCTGATATCTTCTCACTTTCAATTTCTTCTAGTGCTTTGTAAATTGTTATCTTAAAGGAAACCTGCATTTTTCTTCCTGTGAAAGAACTTTAGTTTGAGGAAAATTGATTCTGAGGGTGATAAATATGGAAGCGTTGTTTCAATAAAAACTATGCAAAGATGTTTTTAATAATTTCTATCTGATGAATGCTCATATTTTAAAAAGTAGCAGTGCAAGAGGGTTCATTGGATTTTTTAATTATCTTTATTGAAGTAGGAAAAAAATCTCTTTGCTGATGCAACTGAGAAAAGTGAGTCGATGATAACAAAGCAGATGGTTTAGATGCAATTATACTTGACTCTTCATTCACATATAAATAATTATATGAAAAGGATCTAGGTACAGAAGTGAATAATTGACAATAAGAATTGTACTTCTATATTTTTCCTAAACATCATGGCATTTTACCACCAGTTTATACCTCAGAAATACTCAGACTCACACTTTCTTACCCATTTTCAGTGTGGCCTTTTTTAAAAAATTGAAATCTTTATTTAATTGAAATCTTTATTCATTTTTTAAATGAAATCTTTAGTGTACTTTATTATGTACACTACATATATACATCATGATTGCACTCCATAATGGGGATATGTACCAGTGTAAGACACAACTTAATTTTCAATTTTTCCCATAGCCCTACCCACCCTACCACCCTCCTATATACGTAAAATTTGTTTGCTTCTTTTTTGTTATAATCTCATTATTTTTCCCCTTCACCTTATTTCACTTTGAGTATTTTCTATTTCACAATATATAACATATGATTCTAGAACTCACTTACATCTTCATTTTCTCATACCAAAGAAAAGATGGGATATTTACCTATCTGTGATCTATTTATTTCACTTATGAGGATATCCTAAGGTATGTCCATTTAAGTATAAATGATTCAAACTTATCATTTTTTATGTCAGAGTAATACTCACAAGTATTAAAAGACTCATATCACAGTGACATATGTGCACCCATGCTAATAACAGCTCAGTTTGTGATTGGCCTTTTTCTTTTTATCATTTTCATCATCACCCTAAGGTAGAATGGATTTCTCTACAATTTGATCATATCATGTCAGTCCATGATCCATAGGTACTTTTTACAGACTACTTATATTCATGCTTACATTCTATTCATACCATTTTATAACTGAGATAGTCCAAATGTACATTCTGTTAAAAGGACATGTCCTCAGTTTTACATTTAACACTGCTTCTGAGTAGGTCTGCTTCTGTGCATTTCCTTCCTAGTACTTCTTTATATTTACTCATTTCAGCCAAATAACTTCCAGTGCTTATCTAAATAGTTTGAACCCTTCTTAGACCTCATGTCTGTACATGTTTTTTCTTTCATCTTTTAAAAACTATACCTACTTTTTGATAACCGAACTTCAACTCAGATTTCCAGGCAACACAGGAATAACATAGTATACTTGAATTTCTTTCAAAATATCCTAAGAATTTGCTGTTTTTCCCTGTACATTCTCATGTCAGGCTACTCATGTTAAATAATTCAATTGCCTTGGGCCATGTTGAACATGTCTGAAATTCATATTGCATTGAATGGCTGTCCATGAATATTAAGTAGGAAATCCAACCTCTGTACCAATATTTTGTAAATTCTTCTGTACATAGGCTGCATAATATCTAGTTTTACAGGGCCAAATACCTGACTAATTTATAAATATTTTACTTTATCAGTTAATCCTAATGTTTATGGAAAATTATTTTGGGTTACTGTCCCGGTTCTATTTTCTCAAACATTGGCATAAGGTAATTTTGAATTGACTATAAGATGAATCAAGGTTCTTTGTGACTTATTGTCATGTATTCATCACACAGGAAGTTTAAAAAATGCTCTCATCACAGATTTTTGTACGAGGGGAGTGATGTTTATCTTTTGCTTTGACATTTTATTGCAGCTCCTTATGAGTTAGAGTTTTTAGATGCCTGTCGAAGTTTTAGACATAAGTTTATTTTTATACGGGGCTGGGATGTAGTTCAGTGGTTCCAGCACTAGTCTTGCAAGCACTAAGGGCCAGAATCAGTCCTTGGTAACCACATACAACAATACTGGGTATGGAGACTCATGCCCAGCAGCAATCAGTACCACATACCACAGTGGTGGGTGTGGTGGCTCATGCCTGTAATTCCAGCACTCGGAAGGCAGAGGCGGGAGGATTGCTGTGAGTCCAAGGCTGAGCTTAAGGCCAGCCTGAACTACAAAAGATAGACTTTTTTTTGAAAAAAAAAAAAAAAGATTAACCTATAGAAAAGTTTCTATAGGAGGATTTAATTTTTTAATAATTAAATGAATATTAGTTTGTAGCATCTATAGCATATAGATTAGATAGAATAGGTTCCTCTGGTTCTTTAAAAACATACCAAGGAGCAAAATATTTGGCATATATCAGGGATAAACCTAAGTCCCAATTGATCCAATTGATCAACAAAATGAAAAATGAAGCAATATCAAATTATTTTAACATCAATATCATTTCTAGATGAATTGTATTGTTAACTAAATAATTTTGAAAAGAAAATGAAACTAAAAAGTCAATACATACTTACATATGCAAAGAGAGAGGCAGGAGAGAGCCTGATGCAATATTAATCATAAGATATGTGCTTATAACACAAATGTGCTATTCTATTATTCCACAGAATACTGGACACTAAAAGTAAAATGAAGAAATATGGACCTTATAGACATGGATTTTGATCCATTGCCTATAACATTCTAGCTCTATAAACTTGGGTAATTATTTTGACTTCTCAGAGACTTACATTGGAATTAGTGACAGAATATAGTATTCTAGGGCAACTGAACATTTTACACAAACTCTTAACAAAAGAAAATAACGACAGGATGAGATTAAAAATATTTATAAATTGGAGTTTTTTATTGGGAATATTCACTTACCTCCAGATTATTGTGTTTTTTGTTTTATGAAATTTTGTCAAAGAACATGAAGCTAACAAAAATTTTGAGTCACTTAATAAAATATAATACCCTATGGTATACCAGTTAAGTTTTTCCCCCCAGAAAGCACAAGGACAAAATAATGCTTTACAGTATAAAATTGAAAGAGTTTATACTTCAAAAAGGAGAAAAGTTCAAAACTACAGAAATATATCTTCTTAGAAATACAACACAGTCTCATAATGCCAAGATAATTGACAAGACCAATATAGCAATTTTAGTGACAGATTCTGTGCTTGAAGAAAAACTAGACTGAGTTATTGGCAAAATATCTATAACCGACGACAACTTCAGTGCTGTGAAATATCACTGAGATAGAAAAGCAATTATTATCACTCTTTTGTAGCAATAATACCCCCTGGGAAAATAGTATATTATATGTAGCGCCAACATAAAAGGAGGTACTTGATGCCAATTAAGACCAAACTTTCCTATTCTATTGATAATTTGCCAGTGTCTGTAGCCTTTTGTATCAAACATCTGAATATCCTACAGTAATGCCTTAGCAAAAGCTTACAGTATTTTTTAGTTCATAATTTTAAGATGATTTTTTCTGAAAATTTAGTTTTATCTGATACAAATGTCCCCTATAGAAGATTGGTAGAAATTGCAGTTTTATTATCTAGAGAGGAGAGGAAACTTTTGAAGAGACTGAGAATGTAGCTAATTTCTTTTATATCTTCAATATATAGAGAAAATAATACAATTTATAAAAAGTAACTCAGAAAGCCTTTTATTTGGACCATAATGATGATTAACCTGGGATAGGTGGGGGAAAAGGAATTGATTTTTGTTGAAAAATCTAAAGAATAAATCCTAACTCTTATACTCTAGATCTCATATGGGTTTGTGGTATACAACTAGACATATGTATTTGTGTATGTATGTGTGCTGAACAAATGTACATCTTACACTATAATTTTTAAAGTTCACACACAAGGACAGAGAAATATGTGGGTGTACTTATCACTTTCTAAATGCAAATCCCATTATAAGCCTTTAACAACCTGAGTGAGTTAAGCTGAAAGATGTAGATTTAGGGTTGGGTTGGGACTTACATAGACTTTTAAATAGATATATTAATTCATAGGATAGAACCATAATATTTAGAATGAGAGAAGAAATATATTGATTAGCCACTAATAAAAATTTTAGGCTATTTTCATTTTTATTTTATTTCCATTAAACTTTTTTAAGTTAGAGAGGTGAATACAAAACTTTTGAAAGCTTTCAGGGATGAAAGTGTGTTTTGTTCACTAGTAGTTGCTCAGCATCTAGGGATACATGTAGCACTATGCACTGTAGACTTTTTTGTCCATTGACATGACTCCATCAACTATGCAGGCAGTTAATGTCTCTACCATGTGTTCTTTAAGTAATAATTTTATTTATGGATAAGAATACTTGACAACATTCCCAAATGACATACCATTACAGCTATACTAAAAGAAATCAAGATACACAGTCTAGCATGGCAGCAGCTAGTCATATTTGCCATATAAAGTTTGTTTTTATAACATGTGCTACAAGCATAGTTCTCAAGAAGTTAAATTAATATTCTGAGAATGTGGTGAGCAATTGGTAATGAGGTCACAATTGCTGAATAATACACCTAAGAACAGCTTAAACTATGTATATACATAATTTTAAATGCATTTCTAACATCATTCTCCATTACCTCCAGGGAATAATTTTATTTTTGGTTTAATTTCAGGTGTTGAAACAGCCTTAAGGTTGTCATAAATTATATATAGCACTATATGGAACTAAAAGTAGCAGTTTCTATTCCTTGCCAGTTACAAATATTGTTTCAAATTGAACATGCTGTAGATTTATGGTTCAATTCACAATCTTGCTGCAGGTACATAATATTTGTCAAAGGAAGGTTTCAATGAATAACTTAAGAAAATGTTAGAATTTTGAATAGATTACTGAGAATTCTTTTGCTACATTAATTATTTACTAAAACTCACAATGATCAAAATAAAAACTATAATTATAAACTGATTTCTCTAAATTATAAAATATAACACTCTTCTCTTAGCTAACCTCTCTGTAATAGTAACTTTGGCCTCTCCTATATTCTCAAACTACAATTGTCAGTTATTTTATTCTCTAATAATGTAATGGTGTGTGAAACGCTGATAATCCTTCTGTTTCTATTTTGGCCTGTGTAGAAGAAGTAAATATGACAAGTTTGGGGCTCTTTTCTTCCCTTAAACAAGTTCATCATAAATTTTTTTTGCTAAAATTATGCTATTATATAAGAATTAAACAATGACATAAATTGAATATCATACATGATGTTTTATGTTAATTTTCAATAATTTTTAAATTTTTTTCTTTCAAAATTCCAAGCCAAAACTCTTCAACAAATGGATTTAATAGATGTCTACAGAGTATTTCACCCCACTAAGTGAGAATTTACATTCTTCTCAGCTGCTCATGAATGATTCTCCAAAATAGACCACGTGTTAGTTCATCGAACAGGTTTAAGTAAATGCAAAGGAATTGAAGTTGTCCCCTGTATACACTCAGATTATAATGCCTTGAAACTAGAGATGAAGAGAAAAAAAAAATCAGTTTGTGATAGCTAAATCTTGGAAACAATCCAAATGTCCATCAAATGGAGACTGGATAAAAACGTTGTGGCTCTTCTACAGAATCAAATATTACTCTGCCATAAAAAATGATAAGTTTGAATCATTTATACTTAAATGAGTGTATATTAAGGACACCCCCTTAAGTGAAATAAATAGGTCAAAGATGTTTAAATATAGATCTTTTCTCTGATATGCGAAAATGAAGATGTAAATGAGTTCTAGAATGTATGTTATATATTATGAAATAGAAAATACTCAAAGAGAAATGGAGTGAAGGGGGAGAAACAATGAAATTATAACAAAAAAGAAAGTAAACAAAGTTTATGTATGTTGGGGGTGGGTGTGGTAGGACAGGTAGGGCTATGAGAAAAAATGAGAATTAATTTGTGTCATATACTGGTACAAATTCCCATTGTTGAGTGCCATCATGATGTGTATATGTAATGTACCAATGAATATTTCAATTAAATAAATAAAACTTCCAATCTAATGCATTTTTTCTCTAGCTCTAAATTCTATTTATTTTATAACCAGGCACACATGAAATTCATTTGCGCAATTCTGTGCTCTTATGAAGAATAGTAGCATATGGTTTTTTTTGTAAAATACATAAATTGTATTAATTTACACATACCTTTTCACCTTTAACTTTGAACTTGTGTAGCAAGTTCATCTTAAGTTCATCCATCTTAAAGTAGTCCTCGCTTCGATTTTCAGGCAATATGTTTCCTTGCTCTTCCTCCTGTTACTTGAAAAGCTGCCTAGCAATACTCTTTATTTCCACCATTTACTGGATTGTGTGCTAACTTTGAGCTCGGTTTTCTATCCTATTACTTCTCCCTGGACTCCAAACATTTACTTAAATAAACATTTTGCTTTTAAAATATCACTGAAGTTCTTGCTGTTTCATTTATTAAATATTTTGTATTTTCCTTTCGTAGACATTTCCTATTGCACAAAATAATGCAAACTGTACAAATCTTTGTCCCATTTATGGAAACTGAAACATAAGTTCTATCTATAGATCCTTGACTCCCCAAATTTTCTGTTTTTCTGTTCTCCCATTTTTCCTAAAATCTATATCTCAACTCCATCCTCTTTTAGCTACACTGTCACCATCATTATACTGCATCTTAATTCCTGGGTTGGTTTCTGATGTATTTGTTGTTCACTTTATAATTTAAATAGTTATTTGCCCAACCCTGATGATAACATTTCATACAGACATAATGGAAAATATTTGAATCAAGTAATTTCACTATCCATCATAGGAAATTTGGTGTTTTCTTATTGATCAGAGGAGAAGATTTAGATACCTTACCTGGTCTTTAAATGTCTTCTATGATGTATTCTGGCCTTCTTTACCTATTAACTGGAGATAACAGTCATCTCATTATAATATTATTGAGTTGATGAGGTGAGATAGTGGATATAAAATGTTTTTGATAAGACATGATAAAATAAGACTAAATACATTCTGAATAATATAAGGCTCTTTCAGATGTTTTAAAAGAGAAATATATGGTAAAAATAATCATGCATTTATGGAAACCTTATCAATATAATTACTGCTTAAATACTTTCTTCAGAATAATAAACAGCATCTTCAAATACATTTTGACTAGTCAGGCCTCTGAAGTACTGAAAACATAAAATCAAAATGAACAAGGCAATTAGTACAGAAAGAAACCACTTAAAATCACAGATGGGGAAAAGATAAAGCAAAACTGTGTATGTCAATATTAAATAAATTAATTCCATCCTTTAATAATTTTTCTTATACTTCTATATCTAAAATTCATATATAAAATTAACATGTAAGTAATGAGCAGGTAATGTATCTAAATATCTTTCTATGTACATGGAAATTTATACTGAGTCATTAAGGTCAATGATAAAATAAAATTTCACATAAAGAATGAAAATTTTCTATAGGGAATTTTTAACATATAGTCAACTAACTAGTCAGGTAACTTTCCCATTATTTCTGTTATATAGTGGCATTGTATTTAAGTATTAGATTTCATGTATGAATGTTTTAAAATTTCAAAGTGTAAGAAATTGGCTTATAGTTAAATAACTACAATACTTCTACTTTTAAAGAATTTCATCTGAGTCCCTCCAGTGCTTTTCATACAACAGTACAACTCTTACTCACTTCCACATCAGGAAAATTGGGTTTGTGTCAACACAGCAGAAAGTCAAGACATTCCAATGACTGAGAGTCAATGAAACTTACTAGGAGAGTGTCTTCATTATGCTAACTCAATCATGGCAAGTTTGCTACAGAAATGTAAATTCTCAATTTATTAGCAAAAGGACAATGAGGTACAAATTCATGTAACATTTGTCTAAACAAATTCTTATCATTTTCAGTTTCTATTTCACTCTGTTCAATTAGCTTATTGCTATGACTTCGACCTTGGAGTGCATGTTTTGAAATTACAAGACAAAAGATTCAAAAATGTTTCGACTAACCAGAGAAATTAATTTAAAAAGGAATTTCAAAGTCTGATCAAAAGACAATTGTAAACTTATACTATATTCTAATTTAATATTTTTTGTTTTGAAATGAAAATGGTGATGTGATGATCTTATGTATTGGTCTACAAAAATTCAAAATTACAAAAAAGAAATAAAGTGAGGCTGAGCTGAATTAGGATTTCAGAGATACCCACCTGCCTTTAAAACTTTACAATTATCTATGTAATCCACAATAAAGGTACATTTCTGTAAAATAAATATCTATGCAGAAATATTGAATCATTACTTCACTTTAATTTTACTATTTGAAGTTGTAATTTTATAAACCAAAGTGTCAAATAATACTTTCATTTATTTCCCACTAAAAATTTCATCATGATCGATATATATAAAATATGTGTTGTAAAATTTTACTTGAGACAAAGATGTCTTGCATTTTGAAATCATTTATAAAGTTACCTACTAACGGCTGATTTCAATCCTTTCATACTTTGATTTAACTAGAAATAGTTAAATTGTCTACCACTTTTTCAAAAATCTTCTTAATTTATTCTAATATACAACACTTTTGGGAAACAGTTTGTTATATCAGTGATTTGCAAAATCTTTTTTTTAATTGAAATATTTATTGGTACATTACATATACACATCATGATTGCACTCAACAATGGGAATTTGTACCAGTATATGACACAACTTAATTCTCATTTTTCCCCACAGCCCTACCCACCCTACCACCCCCACCACCTGTGTACATGAACTTTGTTTCCTTTCTTTTTTGTTATAATCTCATTATTTTCCCCATTCATCCTATTTTGCTTTTAGTATTTTCTATTTCACAATATATAACATGCAATTCTAGGGCTCATTTACATCTTTATTTTCTCAAACCAGAGAAAAGATGCAATATTTACCTACCTGTGACCTATTTATTTCACTTATGAGGATATCCTAAGGTATGTCCATTTAAGTATAAATGATGCAAACTTATCATTTTTATGGCAGAGTAATACTCCATTCTGTAGAAGAACCACAGCTTTCTTATCCAGTCTCCAGTTGATGAACACTTGGGTTGTTTCCAAGATGTAGCAATCACAAATTGGGCTGCTATAAACATGGGTGTGCATATGTCACTGTGCTGATTCTTTTAATTCTTTTGTGTATATATCTAGCAGAGGGATGGCTGAGTCAAATGGGACCCCCAATACTGCTTTGTGAGAAATCTCCAAACTGATCTCCACAGGAGTTGTACGAGTCTACAGTCCCACCAACAGTAGAGATGGGTTCATTCTTCTCCACAGCCTAGCCAACATTTGTTGCTGACTAATTCTGAAATGGCAGCCATTCTTTGTGTAGTGAGATGAAATCTCAGTGTTCTTTTCATCCAAATCTCTTGAATGACTAATGATGTTGAGCATTTCTTCATATACTTCTTAGCTGCTCTTACTTCTTCTTCTGAAAAGTATCTGTTCATTTCAGATGTCCATTTATGAATGGAGCCTTTAAATTTGGCTGGGCTGATTTTTTTAAGCTCTTTACATATTTTATATAGTAACCCTTTGTCTGAGGAACAGCTGGTAAAGATTTTTTCCAACATTGTTGGTTTTCTTTTTGCTCTGTTGATGGTTTCCTTTGCTGTGGAGAAGATTTTTTAAAGAATGAGGTTCCAGTTGCTGATTTCTTCAGCCAATTCCTGTGCTATAGAGGTTTGGTTCAAGAAGTCTTTTCCTAAGCCAATATCTTCAAGAGTTTTACCTAACCTGTTATGCAGCAGGTTTAGAGTGTCTGTTAAAGAGTAGACCCACTGAGGTAGAAATTGGGGAATCAGTTCCTTTCACAACAGCACCAAAAAAAATAAAATATCTAGGAATCAATCTAACAAAGGAGGTGAAAGACCTCTACTTTGAAAACTATAACACTCTAAAAAATGAGATAGAAGATGATGTCAAAAAATGGAAAGACATACCTTGCTCCTGGGTAGGAAGAACCAATATTGCCAAAATGGTTATACTCCCAAAACTAGTATACAAATTCAACACAATCCCGGTTGAAATCCCAACAGCATATTTCACAGATCTAGACAGAAAAATCCAAACTTTCATCTGGAATCACAAAAGACCTAGAATAGCAAAAGCAATTCTAAGCAACAGGGACACGGTAGTGGGTATTACAACTCTGGACCTGAAATTATACTATAAAGCTACTATTATAAAAATTGCATTATACTGGCAAAGTAACAGACCTGAGGATCAATGGAGTAGACTTGAAGATTCAGAAACTACTCGAGATACACTGAGCCACCTCATCTTTGACAAAGGAGCCAAAAATCCTCAGTGGAGGAAAGATAGCCTCTTTAACAAATGATGCTAGAAAAAACGGGCTTTAACTTGCCAAAAACTAAAGCTAGACCTAGCTCTTTCACTGTGTACCAACCTAAAATGAAAGTGAATGAGAGACCTAAATGATTTGCAAATTCTTAAATTGCTAAGAGTTGAAAACCTAGGGCACAGATAGGTACATATCACATCTTTTCTCTGGTATGAGAAAATAAAGATGTAAATGTGTCCTAGAATTGTATGTTATACATTGTGAAACAGAAAATGCTCAAAGTAAAATAGGGTGAAGGGGGAAAAATAATGAGATTATAACAAAAAAGTAAGGAAACAAATTTTATGTATATGGCGGTTGGTAGTGTGGGTAGGGCTATGGGAAAAAATGAGAATTAAGTTGTGTCTTATATTGGTACAAATCCCCATTATGGAGTGCAATCATGATGCATATACGTAATGTACCAATAAAGATTTTTTAAAAAAGAGTTGAAAACCACTAGTCTGCATGTATAGTTAGATATATTGACAAATATACAGCAGGACCTATGCCAAAAAGTGAGCCCTATAATTTATTTATTTATTTATCTGTTTATGTTTAAAGTTGAGCTATGGTTTTAGCTCAAGTAGTACTGCTCCTACCTTACAAGAACAAGGGCACAAGTCCAATATTTGGTACCAAAAAACCCACAAAAATCTATCAGTGATTAGGGGGTGGCTCAAGCTTGAATTTCTAGCACTTGGGAGGCAAAGGCAGCAGGATTGCTGTGAGTTCAATGCTCACCTTGGGTACATAGTGAGATGCAGGCCAGCCTGAACTACAAAGTGAGACCGTGTCTTAAAACAAACAAACAAACTAATATTGGAAGACACTCACTGAAAATTATTGAGCTGTTTGATACATATTCAATTGAACTAGATATAATAGTTACAATAAATATAGTGTATGAGAAAAATTAAAATTGTTAAATAATATGAAAAGAGCAAAAAATAACATAGCTCGTTTTGCCATTTTCTCTTCTAACTGCTATGCTTCTTGAATGGACTCTAAGATAAGGCTCCACTTGTCAATATCTGAAATATATCTTGGCTACAAATACGCTGACAGAGCCCTTGTGAACTATGTACCTGCCAGACTGTCCACCTCCCCAGTAGTGTTATATTTGGGATTGGTTCCTAAACTTAAATTTTCAATGAGATATGGAGCATTCAGACCCTAAATAGGTACTAGTGTAAGTCCTTTTAGACATTAGAAATTTCTCTTTACTGGAAATTTCTCTTTACTAGAAATAGATTTACTTCTAATTCTAGCAGTAGTGATACATTATAAAGTTTGTATGTATAGTAGTCATGCAAAAAAAGCTTGTCTTCTGTAATTGTGAGCATGCTAACTATAGCCTGTCTTTTTAATAGGTTTTCTGTCTGTTTGTTTTATTAGCAAAAGTGTTTATTTTCTTTAAATGCTTTTTTATTTATTTGCTAAGCCTATATGCATTTCCTTTTGGAAAAAGCTGCTTGAGATAAACTAGTTTTCCTTCCCAGTTCTTTGGGTTAGAGATTTTGTTACTACTAGGAAGATTGTAAAAAAAAAAAAAGCTTAAACGTATTAATAAGAAGGTAACCTGCTTCAATATTTCTGTAATTCTTATATTTAAAAAATGTTGCAAAAACAGTAGTTCAGGAGAATAGTCATTTTGTTTGTGATTAAAAGCAACTGTATATTGCAACAGTGAAACAGAGAGAAGAGTCAGTCATGTGACAGTCAAGGTGATATATTACTCATATTGAAAAACATCACTAATTTATCAAGCTAAAATTTCTTAGAAATATTTTCTCATCTTGAGAAACACCCACAGACTAATTTACAATTCAAGGTCTGGCTATATATTAAAATATAAAATATAGGAATCACACAATAGAAAATGTTATGCAAGTTGCATTACAAGACAGCAGATAAATATACTGACACATGTATTTACAAATATATTCATATGTATATTTATTTATATTACTGAAAGACAGTAATATATATATATATATAACTGAAAGACTGAACAGTATATATATTACTCTTTCAGTAATATATATATTTATATTTATATATATATGTATATATATATGTATATATATATATGAAGAATGGAAAGAGAAAAACAGAGACAAGTGTGTACACACACATAGTTATGCCTGGAAAACTTAAAAAATGAGATTGAGTTAAATGAAAGTTCTGCCACTATAACATCTCTCATATATAACACAAAATGGTCTGCTATAGGTAGAAATTGACAGCTTAACTAATTAAAAGCAGGTGGAATATTTGACAACAGAGGGTAATTGAGCTGTGCCATTCCCAGATCTGGCAGTTAGTGATAATAGGATCATTTAAAACAGCAGGTGTCTAAACTGCCATCTCTGTGAATGGAAAATACGTGTTAGGAAAAGAAAGTTACATTTAACCTGCTCGGGATTTTTTAATTAAAAATTTTTGTGCATTGTAAACATGACCCAATTAAATTGATAAAACTTCTGTTAAATTCAGTTGATTATTTCAGACAATGTGATACCTTAGTATACGGATTGATGGAGATATGCCTTGATATTTTAATAATAAGTTACTGTTTTTTTTTTAATTTTAAAAGCGTATACAACACTCATTCGGGGGTTATAAAAAGACAATATAATCCGCAATAATATCTGTCTGCTATTTTGGCCTAATATGAGAATAAAATCAATAAAATAAAAATTTAAAACTTTTCTTGATTTCTTCATATTATTCTCTTACAAACGAAGGCAATAGTTTGAATATGTATATTAGTGGACTAACTATGCTGTGCATAATTTTAACAGTTACTGCTTATAGCTTGGTTTCCTTTTTAACAAGCTACAGTGGTCTGCTCACTCCCTGGCAAGTGTGATAGCAGCCAGGAAAAGTCCCAATAAATCGCTTTCTGTCTTTCAGTAACCTTGCTTAATCGTTTGATGTGTGATGAGATACTTCTGTTGAGAAAAGAATATCTGTGAGTCACAAATAAAACTTGGAGAAAACTCCATGTCCTTTCAATGTCACTTTTTAACAGGCTCACTCGAGAACTGTTTAATTATCTAGAGAAATGCACCTGTGCTTTACTTTGCTATTTATTATTTTATTAAAGCCCTGAAACTGTGAAATTAAATGTTAGCTCATAACATCTTGTCAGGTAGAAAAGATGAGCTCAAAGTTTTTAGGATTTCAGTTTAAATGCCTAAAACATTTAACTATCTTATATATCTTAACATATCCTTTTAATGAATCCCTTGACAATAAGAACTTCTTTTTCTTGACTTATACTTTGAGTTAGTTGTACTTCTTACTGATTCCTTTAATGGTAAATAAAAAGAATAAACTATTAGCTAGTCTGTTCTATAGTCATGAGAGTCATACTTCTAATATATTTTCTAATTTGAATAATAGTTTTAATTTTCTTATTTTATATTTTATTTTTCATAAATTGATAGTAATTGTGCATATTTACTGGCTACAGTATTATAATCTGATAAATATATTTGAAATGGTACATTTATGTCAGGTTAAATAACATCACTATTTCCTTAAATGTTCTTCATTTCTTTGTGTTCAGAATATCCTCTTTTCTAGTTCTTTACAGAATATACAGTCAATTGTTGCAAGCTATCGTGACACTTCCATGCCATCAAACAGCAGAACTTCTTTCTTTACCTATATTTTGGTACTTGTTATAAAGCCACACTCAGTTATTTCTCCCACTGTTCTCATGGGCTAGTGACCATCATCTATTATCTGCTTGTATGAAACAAATTTTATTTTTTTAAATGTACCTAAATGATATGTTAAGTGCTTTGGAAATTCAGTGGAAATACCAAAGCAGAATAATACACCTAAGGCAATCTGAGTTAGCAACCTCAGCACAGCCCTGACAGCTCTTGTTTCCACTCCCAGAATAATTCTGGAGCTTTTGACTTTTCTCAGTCGCTGTTCCTCTGTTGTTTTTCCTACATCTGTCACTTTATTTCTACTTCTTGATCAAGTTGGTTCTGTTCTCATTTGTTCTGCTACAATAAACTATTCCTAGCAGTAAAAATGAAAAGTCTGGTTTAAAAGTTAATTACTTTATGATCTCTTACAAAATGAACTTATCAAAGAATAAGTATAAAGGGAGCAGATGGATTGTTTGATGGGCAGGGAAATGGGAAAATGAAAATTAAATTAAGTCATATAGGGTACAAATTATCAATGTCAAATGTGATCATGATGAATATATAGAATGAACCAACAAAATCAATTAAGTATGGGAACTTCAGATGATTTACTTGGATTTATGACTTACTTACTTGGACTTTTAGATGTCTGCCTTGCCCTGCAGGATCAACTACTGGGATTATTGTGGACATCTGCCCCAATTTGTGGGATTTTAAACTACAAGGATTACTGCAATTGGATTATTGGCCTTAAGACTTACTGGAATTTACTGCGATTTAAAAATATCTGCCCCACTCTATGTAATCTTCAACTACAGGTTTTATTGTGCGACTACCCAATCTTATGCATATGGGATTATGGGTGTGAAGATTTGTTATCAAATAAAAGTGCAGTGAGCTTGGATTATGGGTTCTTCTTCTCCCCCTCCTGCTGCTGCAGTGTTTGGCCTTGGCTGCCACTGCTCAGAATGGCAGGAGTCCAGCCAGGGATCAGCCTTTTTCTCAAAGTTACAGCTTTGTAGTACGTTGACTGTTAATCTTTTTGCTGTGGGGCTCATAGGGGATTGGAGTTCGCCACAAGGGTTCTGTCTATGTCCTCTTTCCCAGACTCCCACAATTAAGAAAAAAAATAAATCACTTGTGGTGAGAAGAGGACTGATGAAAGGTCCTATTTCACTTTTATTTGATTATTTATGAAAAGAAAACAAATTCAAGGAATTCGATCTCACTTTCTTTGCAGAAAACAAAAATGCCTATATAATTACAATATTTGAAAAAACAGAAAATAATAGATTTGACTCAATACTATGTTAAATATGTTAGGCTTTATTTTTTTTTTAAATTCATACATTTCTGCCTTAGGAGCCTCTGTGTGGGAAAATTCAAGTTATCATAAATTTTTTATGATCTAGGGTATTTTAATAATTTTGAAATCAACAGTCGTATCTTTTCTTTTGTGTTTATAGTGCAGAAAATATGTACATTTAAAATATACATTCTAAATTTAGATTAACCTACATTTTTCATATTATTAAAATGCAACACTGTATGTTCAATTGAATTGAATCATTTTTGGAAAAAAATTTTATAATAGTTATTTTAGTTCATAATATGTCTAATTAGATATATTTTTCAAGATAATTCATTAATTAAAAAGTTTGAACTAAGATTAAATTAAAATTTCACTATTAAAATGTTATTAATTTACCTTTGAAAAACTCTGCCCAGGAAATATGTCCTATATCTCAACAGAAATTTTTTCTGTGTTTTGTGGTCAATATTTTCATGTCTTTTGTAATTTCTTTTAAACAAACTCAGGTTCCTCACTTAAAACAGGCTCATTTTTCACAGAAGTGGATGCACTTCTTTATTGATGCTATAATATTTTATAGTCATTGTTATGAAACAAATAGGCTGTTTTGTTTCTCATTAAAACTGATCCTATCTTAATCAAATGACTAAATTCCTTCAAATAGATATTAATAATTCAGAATATTATTTGTATTATTTAAAAAGTCAATACATATATTTTCTGATCACTGTACAAGAAATTTTCTTTTTCATTCTTCTTATTCCTAACCCACAGCATTATTAAAGAGACTTTCAGGACATCTGCAAAGTCAACATCATTATCAGAGCAGGCATTTGGACAGTTTCTAAGATTTAGCTTTTACAAACTGTGCTGATATAATGATGGGTGCACATATATTACTGGTGGATGATTCTTGTAATTATTTTGGGAACTAAACAATTAAACAGCCTATTAAAGATAGCCAGGAGAGATGTCTGGGTCAAATAGAACCTTTAATCCAAATTCTTGGAGGAATCTCCACATGAATTTCCATAGCAGATGAACCAGTCAGTCTACATTCCCATGAACAGTGGAGAAGGGTTCCTTTCACCCCACAGCCCCACAAGTATTTATTGCTGGTTGATTTCTTGATAGCAGACATTCATTTTGGAGCAAACTGAAATCTCAGTGTTGATTCAATATAATTACCAATGATATTGAACACATTTTCATATGTTTATTTGTTGTTTCTATTTCTTCATCTGAGAATTTTTGTTCAGTTAAAATGCCCATTTTTCAATTTAACATTTAAATTTTGGGGAGTAGTGCACTGTCTGAGGAACAGCCGAAAAAAAATTATTTTTTCCCATGTTGTTGGTTGTCTTTTTGCTCTGTTGGTGGTTTCTCTTGCTGTGCAGAAGCTTTTCAATGAGATGAGATTCCAGTTGTTGATCTTCTGTGTTAGTTTCCACACTACTGAGATTTTGTTCATAGTCTCTTCCTACACAAATTCTTTAAGAGTTTTACCAAATCTATCTTCTAGTAGGCTTCCATTTTAATATTTAGATCTTTGATCCATTTTGATTTTAGTCTAGTGCATGGTGAAAGATATGATTCTAACTTTAATCTTGGACAGATTGAAATCCCAACTGACCCAGCAGTATTTATTAATAAGGTTATCTTAGGGGCGAGGGGTTTTGCTTAAGTGGTACTGTCTTTATCTTGGAGGAAAAGAGCCCAAGATCAACTCCCTATACCACCAAAGAAAGAAAGACGACAGAATAAGAAAGAAGGAAAGAAAGAAAGAAAGAAATAAAGAAAGAAAGAAAGAAAGAAAGGTACTGTCTTTCTTCCAGTGAGGGTGTTTGGCTCTTTTGTTAAAGATGAGATGGCTTAGTATATTTAAAATTGTTTCCCAATCTTCTGATCTAGTCTATTGGTACTCAGGCCCGTTACTTTGTCAATATCATGCTATTTTTCATCACAGAAGCTTTGTAGTATAGTTTTAAACTGGGGATTGTGATTGTCCATCAAAGGGTATACTTTTGCCCTCACTATCTTTTCCCTTTGCTTCCTGCCTACATTAGGGTGAGTGGCTGTTCCATGCTGTGCCCTTCAGCCATGCTATTTTTCTGCCTTTAACAGCCATCTATGGATTAAACACACTGAAACCAGGAACTAATAAAACTTATCCTCATTTAAATTGTAAGTGCCAGATAATTTGTCCAAATAAAGGGAAAATAATATAAATTTTCATATATTCCTGTATTCATAAAAGTATATGAATATAGATAATCCTTCAATAAGTTATCATGAGATCCTATACAACATCTCTAACAATTAGTTAGAGGGAAAATTCACTATATTATTCCAACAGTAAATACTTTTACAATTTTAATAACTATTTTGAAATTTTCTTTTCAAAAATGTACTTAAATTTTGATATACTTGTAACTAGTTGTATTCTACTTTATGAAGCTATTCTCTATCTAGATATTTTCTCCAAAGAGTTAATGATTTCATACTGTATTTGTGTGTCACATCCATGTTTATAGTTGCTCATTCCATAAGATACAAATCTTACAATTTGCTACATCTATCAACAGATGAACCAATTATTAAATATGTCATTTATCCACAATGGAATTCTCCTATACTGTAAAGAAAAATCAATCTGAATTATTTTCTGGAAAATGGGTACAACTTGAGATGTGTATGTGTATGTCTATGTGTAATATCACAGAATTCAATATCACATAATTTATCCATGAAAAACTATATTCATAAAACAGACAAAAAGAAACAGATAATAATAAAAATGAAAAAAAGAGAAAGTATTGGAATCTAGGGTAGACAATGTATCTAAAAAATTGTGACTTGTTACAGTTTTCTTACATGTAGTATATGTTCTTTGGCCTATTAGTCTGATTTTGTCTATATGCTAATTAACTTCATTAGTTCTTAGAAAATAAAATAATGTGATGCCAGAAAAACAAAAACAAAAAAAAGGATAAAAGAAAGAATGGAAACAATAGAATCCAAATATGTTTTATACATATAGACAACTGATTCTCTAGGGTGAATGTAACTGTTAGCTACCACAAAGATAAAAGTTTTTAAAAAGAGGAAATACTAATTTTTAAGCAATCTGCTACTTGTTTTAAAATTTTCCTTTAAAAATAGTTATATATAGTATATAATTTTTGAAATTTATTAAAGACACACAAAAATCAGTGCCTATAAGATGCACATCATAAAAGGAATTTTTAAATGACCTAAAATATTTTACCTGTAAATTAAACAATAAACACAGGGATCTACTACTAAAGAAGCAAAAATAAGATAATGCAAACAGAGAAATTACTTTAAAATAAGTATGTAGGTTTAATATAAATTTTAGAAATCAAAAAACATTAACCTTATTTTACCAAATAAAACATAAGTACATTCCTGAAGTGAGAATTCATAATTCAACAAAATATAGAAATATAACCATAGATTGAAGTACAAAAATAACAATCTGTTAAAAATAATAACAATGCCTTAATGGTATTCATGAGTTAGAAAACTGAAAAAGAAGTGATATTTGAAAAAATAAGGAAATTTATGAAGTTATCCTTAGAGAAAAATTATTAAATGTTTGATTTACTCAACAGATGCAGAATTTTGTGAAATAATTCTAAAACTACAACTGAATATAGAATATTGTTTTTCCAGAATTATTTCATAAACATGACTACTGATATAAATTGCTACTGGAATTAAGGGATGAGTAGTTCACTCACCCAAATAATAGAAGCCTACATTTTATGAGAGGATGTAAAGTCAGGCTCATCGAGGTGAATAGTATTCAACATCAGCTGATGGTCGGACAATTTCCATAGTGATGTAAATATTCTAACTTACTTTCAAGATAGCATACACTTCAAGCTACTGTTGCTACTATTGTAAGTCCCAAATTTTTTATTAATAACAGTGGTGAAATATTTATTGGAATATTTGACAGATATTAAAGATTACTTAGAAATCTGACATCATATAGGAAATTTCAGTGTAACATTCTCAAAATAGATTTAAGTCAAAGCCAAACTTCAACAAGAACACAGTGTGGAAAAAGTAAAAATTCAAATGATGTATTCAAAGTACTGTATTTCTGGAAAGTACATAGTCTGTTCATTCTCTGATAAATTTTGATTAATTTGTACACTGATCACTTGAATGTTACCATTTAAAATATTATCTTTGGTAGAGATTAGTAAATGAGATAACAATTCCCAAAATTTCAAGAATCTACATCACATTTGATATCAAGAATGGGGGGGGTGGCTGGAGACTTAGCTCAGTGGCTCCAGTGCCTGCCTTGCAAGTCAGGTTCAATATCTGGTAACCACATACAACAATGCTGGGTGTGGAGATTCATGCCTAACAACAATCAGAACCACATACCACAGTGCCAAGTGTGGTGTCTCACTCCTGTAATCCCAGCACTTGTGTGGCAGAGCCAGGAGGATGACTGTGAGATCAAGGCTGAGCTCAGGGCCAGCCTGCACTAAAAAGCTGGATCTTGTCTCAAAATAAAAAAAAAATAAAATAATAAAAAAGGTGTTTAAGGATATTTAAAAAAGAAAACACAAAAAGCCAATGTCTTATCAACAGAATCACATATCTCTTATACCCCAGCAAAACTGAGCCAATGATATACAGATAGAAAAAAGATGCAGTCATTGTATCACTTTCCTAAAAACAATAGACTTTTCAAAGAAAAAACAAATTAATGTTACTGTATCAGATTAACAAATATAAAATATTTATATATAGAAAAAATCTCATCAGATTTATGAAAGAAATGAGTTCCATAAATATATAAAATGTCATGTGTAAAATTTTCTACACCTATGTGTAAGAAGAAACCACTGAGACTTTTCTGCTGGCTTCAGCATGAATGAAGGTATAAGAGGTGAGGTCTGACTGGAGGTGGTCAGTGAGGACACGACCTGAACAGAATGTGTATTCTTGCCTCAGCTTCTCCTTTCTGGCCGTGCTTCTGTCTGTCATGGGATGAGCAGCTGTCTTCTGCCACACCTTTCTGTCATGCTACTTCTTCCTCGGACCCAGTGAACTTTGAAGTAAGACCAGTAGAAGTTGCAGTTATTACTATTGGATTTCAGAGTCTCAGCAAACAGGAAAGTGACTAATACGTTCCGCTTACCCTGCAGAGAACTGTAGCTCCATAGTG
The DNA here is from genome assembly GCA_004026965.1 of Petromus typicus. NCBI lineage: Eukaryota > Metazoa > Chordata > Mammalia > Rodentia > Petromuridae > Petromus > Petromus typicus. The sequence continues at coordinate 4,034 of PVIR01016309.1, read as the reverse complement.
GGAAGCTGAGGGAGAGGCACTTTTGAATTTATCATCAACTTGTATTAAATTATCTCTACACAAGTCATGTTACGTTAATACTTAGAATGCTCTCTGACTCTTTATTATAACAAGAATAATAAACATCTTTTGAAATTACTATTATTTTCATACTAATGACGCAGAAAGTATTGATAACCAGAAAAATCAAAAGAAATTTGCTGACTCCTTAAACTTCTTCATTTGCAAAGTGTTGATAATGTTACTTAGAAGTTAAAATTAGCTTTCAGAAATGTTTCATAATTGTCCTTTAATTGCAAACTAGATTGTAGGTGATTAATCACATGTAATTTATAAATAAAATGTTCATCACTCCAAAATGAATGTAAAATTCATTTTAATAAGAATAAAATTAGAAAAAAATATTTGAAAATGAACAAAATATTAAGAAGTAAGTATATGTGGAATAATTATCTTAAGGAATACATTCTATTCTAGGGAAAAATTGAAAGTTTTGTGTATTAATTTCTGAAAAGTGTCATATACAACTATAAAAATAATTTCCCTTTTTTGTTCTCCTACACAGCATGCATTGTAAGATGTTAAATTTCTACTTGACTGAATATCACCAATTTATTTTCCATCATCTAAGAAAAAAATGCTGAAATATATTTTTTATTGAATAAAACATATTGAGTTGTAAGCTTATGCTGAATATTTGGATACCATTTGCATTCATTAATAATTTTAGTGCATTTTCAAGTCACTAGTATGATTGCAGCCTGATATGCAATTGAAAAATATTTACTTTATCTTATCAAGATAAAAGTACAATAGACATATGTGCTTCTATTTTTTGGAATAATTTTAAATTTATAATACCAGTTTTAAATATATTTTTCAATATTATTTTTTTAAATTTGTGTAAAATATTTAACATACTATAGTTAAGTTGATAGTAATTTAAGACATATTACTTTTTGTTACTGAATAAGTGAAATATAAAAAGTTATTTTTCTTGTATTTATCCAAAAAATAATGATTAAAAATTCTGTAACAATCAATATGAATGAAAGATAATAACATCTCTCATAAAGAAATAATCATTGGAATTCATTTATAATTTATGGGGAAATATTGAAATTAAGAGAAATTTATGTTTTCAAATTCTCCAATTTTTTTGTAAAAATATGTCTATTTCATTATTTTGAAATATATTTTATTGTGTACACTTAATATTTACACAACATATTGTACATTTAAAAATCTTTCAAGTAATTAAATTTTTTTCTCTTTAGATAAACAACCATCATTGAAGTTTTCAGTAATGTATTGATCTGCACATATATATTAAATAATTATAATTAAGTATTTTATGTCTAATTTGAGTCAGAACCATAGAACACAGATGACTATACAATACACTGAACCACTAACGTATTATTTTTATTTTTTAAAGTTATATAATTAATTAATTAATTATGTTTTGGTAGTACTGGAGATCAAACTTCAGCTTGGTGCTTCCAAGGTAGATGCGTTAAACCACTTGAGCTAAATCCCCAGCCCTGTATTACGTTTATGGAGAATTTGATTAATATTTTATGTTATTGAGACTATTGTTTGCAAAAACTTAAGGAAAACACCTAGTATCAGCACATATTAATGAAGCATAAAATGTTATACAGGTCACGTGTATCTTCTGTCCTGAGGGAAACAGTATCGGGTGGAATATTTAATAATCACTACAAATTTACTAGAAATCATAGAATGCTATATAGTAAAAGTATCTTTTATTTATTATCAATGTAGAATATCAGCTGCCTAGCATTTTTAAGGAAATTCATTCTTAAATTAACAGCTCTTCAAGTTTGTACAAAATTTCAAATGAAATACCTAACAACTGTTTTAAAGTGTACCCTTATTGTGTCAAGAACTATCACTTTTTAGTTTTCTATTTTCATATAATGATACCCACAATCGGATCAATAATTTTTTATTTTAATTCATTTATTTAAAGAGTGATATAATTTCTGGAGAGCAAAAAAAGTTCAAATTTATTTTCAATTAAGACAAGTTTGTTGAAATTTTTATTCAGGTTAACAATATTTTTGTCAATTTTTTATGTGCTTATCAATATTAAGAGAAGGATCTTGGAGTCTCCCACTATAATTTCTGTATTCTTTGATTTATCTTTGACTCATCCCTTCTTAGAATGTTGATGGCTGAAAAGACACTAATAATTCTTAGGTCTACTTGAAGCATTAAACAGTTTCCTATTATCTAAGGCCTCCCTTATCCTTGATAGTTTTCAGTTCTCTGACATTAACTTTGTCCAAATTAATAGTGCTAGTTCAAGTCCCTCTTGATTGTTGTTGGCACAGTATAACAATTCCTTCATTTTCAAAGTATCACATTTACGGTGAGTTTGTACATGCATTTGATAAGTCTGTCTTTAATAAAGGTATTTCATTAATATTTAAATGATAAGTGATAGAGCTGAGTTAATATCTAATATATTTGTGACTATCTCCTATTATATTTTGCTTTCCTTATCTATCTAGAGTCCCTGATTTAACTGAACATATTGTAAAATTATTTTCTCTTTTCTTAGCATAGTATTTATATGTTGTATATATATGTTTATATGTTATGTTGCATTTGAATCATATATATATATATGTTTATATGTTAGGCTGCATTTGGTTCCTAGGCTGCATTTGGTTCTTAGGCTGTTATGTTGTAAATATATGTTTATATGTTATGAAATTTAATGGTTTAGGTAGAGTTTGCAATCAAATCCACCTCAAATAACCAATGAAGTCCACCTCAAATAATATTTTACTACTTGTGTGATGTATTTGTAATGGAGTATCTCTAATTCTTTTCCCCATTTCATGACTTTTTTTTGTCTTCAGATTTATGTTTCCATATCCCGTAACCATGTAATGCATTATTACTAATGGTATCTCAAAATTTTTTCTTTTAAATTAACAGCTAAAGTAACTAAATTTTTCACTTTTTTCTAATCTGTAGAACTTTTTGTTTTAAATAGAGATCCAAGTTTGAGGCTCATTCTATTTTCTTTATTCTTGCAAAACTTCTTTTTGTATTTCTCATGAGGTAGCCTAACATGTGATAAGTTCATTCAGTTTTACTTCATTTAAAAGCTTGTTGCTTTTCATTTTTTAAAAAGTGCTTTTTAAAATTTTGATCAATATTTTATGTATTTTTAGTGGGGAACATGTGTGTATACTGTAGAACATGTGTGTATATACTGTGGAATGATTAAATCAGGCTAATTCATATATTCATTATGAAAATATTCATTATTTCTTTCTAATGAAAATATTTAATATTAATATTTAATCCTATATTTAGTTGCTAAAATATACAATATATAAAATATATAATATGTCTTCTCCAATTTTCAAGGATAATTTTGTTGAATTTTAGAAGTTTCAACTGTCTTTGGATATATTTTCCCTTTCAGAAGGTTACATGTTTTATAGTCTTTACTGATATAGTTTATTGAAAAGTCTGATGCAATTTTTGTTCTTCTAAAAATAAGAAACTTTTTGTCTCTAGCACCTTGCAAGTTTTTCATTTATTTTTTTCAGTTTGTATATAATGACTAGGTGTAACTATTAATTATTATTCTGTTCACTGTTTTCTAAGCTTATGTTAATTTTATTTGTAATGGTCTCAATGATTTTACAAGTTATTTCTCCTGCTTGCCTATCATTCTCTGGCATATCAATTAGGTATTTCACTTTCTTTGTTACTGTCCCACATACTGTGAGTATTACATCCCATTACTATGTCGGTCCTTCTCTCTACGTATATTTGCGTTTTGGAAGTTGGATTGATATATAGCAACTTCATATTTCCTAGGCAGCATTTGGTCTACTGGTGGTACCATCAAAGAAAAACATTTATCCTGTTTCAGTGTCTTGATTTCTAATACTGTATTTCATTTTGATTCTTAGTGTTTCTCTCTCTCATTTATATTAACCATCTGCTTTTATGCATTGGATATTTTTACCTGATTTATTAAA
>PVIR01016308.1:22182-36960 GCA_004026965.1 Petromus typicus | reverse complement strand
ATTTTCTCATACCAGAGAAAAGATGCGATATGTACCTATCTGTGACCTATTTATTTCACTTATGAGGATATCCTCAAGGTATGTCCATTTAAGTAGAAATGATTCAAACTTATCATTTTTTATGGCAGAGTAGTACTCCATTCTGTAGAAGAACCACAGCTTTTTTATCCAGTCTCCAGTTGATGGACACTTGGGTTGTACCACGGGTCAGTTTTAGTGTTACACAATATAGGTCCAGCCATCTCTAAAAAAGCTCCACCTATAACTGTGTGAGGTTTGGGGGAGTTCCCTTAACACAAGCTATTACAGACTTGAAGTTTTGTCTCTCATGACTACATTCTCAGTTTGCCTCTTTCCTCCTTTGGGTTCTTCATAAAGACTTTCAAATTTGGAATGGTGCAAACATTCCTATGAGATTTAGTGGCTTGGATTATAGGCTTTGGTTCTGTGTCTGTGGTGGGATTGTTGGGGTATCAGTATGAAAAGACTTGACATCTTACTTCTGGTGTTGTTAGACTTGAATTGACAGAAATATTGATGTTTGAATTTCCCTCGGCTAGTATGAAGTAAGTGATACCTCTCATTCTTTCCTTCCATTTTCTCTCATTATCCTGAACTCAGCTGACCTCAAAGATGGGCTCAACTTTCTGTCTACCTATAATTGAAAGAACTGAGAGCTGAAGAAGGTTAGAGGTCTCGAGCAAGGATTTTGGGGTAACACAATACAGCTTCTAGATATGCTTTCCTTCAATTATATTGCTTGTTTTTTGGAACATTCTAATGAAGTAGGTGAGTCAAGCTGTTTTGTTCAAATGCAAGGAAGAAACAGTTGAGAGTCAAAGAGGTTAAAGTGCTGATTCATGGCCCAAGAGATAGTGGCATAGCTGAGGTTAAAGCTCCTATCTTTCAATTTCTTGTAATACATTATGATGTCTCAGCAAAATCAGTTCTGTTGTATTGGGTCCATCAAAGAAGTACTTCTTATATCATTTTTTGATACCACTACTCATTGGCATTTGCAAATTTTCTCAGATTGGTAATTAAAATTTAAAATCAGTGGCTATTTTGCTTATCTATATCTTTCCATGGATTGGAGCCAGCCAGGTTGTTAACAGCTTTTGAATCTTTCTTATTGCATGCTCTGAAGTACACACTTGGTGAATATTTGCTGATTGTCTTATAGTGGAAGTCATTTGGGGGATGGCATATGTTTAATCTGGAAATTAAAGTATATTTTGGTTCTTGGCTCAGGGTGAAAAAGTCCCAGGTAATAAAATTTGCAAGTCTCCTAGCCTAATCAGATGTTATGTAAAATTTGTAACTTGATTCAGAAAAATCTATGTCTGCCAGCAGATTCTGACTGTTGAAACATGATATAAAGATGAATTTCAGGTTGCAGAGTTCTGGCATAAAATTTGTGAAATGCTTTATAAATTGTCTTCAGAGTTCTGTGGTACCTGCTAATTGTGAAAAAGTTGGTTTTGTTTCTCTTTTGAAGATTTCTGTCTTCAGGGCTTTGTGCAGAGGTTCATTGAGTTATATTCTCATCTTAAAACCAGAACCTTGGAAACCAAAGATAGATGAAATACTTGGCTTTTGCTAAGAGTCAAAAAAGAAGAAGCCAGATTAGCTTTAGGTGGGAAATGGAGAAAGGGCAAGAGGAAGGAAGAAATGGAAAGTGTAAGCAACGTGAGTAGGAGTCTGGATATCAACCCCATGTTTGAATCAGGAAACAAGGATTCCATTGCCCTGGCTTGCAACTATCTCCTCAGATGACCTACTGTCCAGAAAGAGTTAATGTATTCCTTCCCTAGTTAAGGGTCTTTTAACCTGCTGCAGTACACCCAAGTGCCATCAAATCAATCCCATATAACCTCACACTCAACTTGGGTTTTGGTGTTGATATTTACAAAGTTAAAAAATAATTTCAAACATTTGTGAAAGTGTATGGATTTTTATGGACCAGCGGAGGAATTACTATAAGTAAAATAGAAATACAGAGTCATATCTGACTTTTTATGTCAGAATGAGATTTTGATGAATTACTTTTAAACAATTATATTTACTGAGGAATCACTGGGTTGTTATATTTGGGGGTTTTTTGGTAAGAAAGGAAGAACTAGTCACACTGTAATGACTTGAATGTTTATAAGGGAAAATAATAGAACAATGTACATTATTCACTCTTGAAAAGTTCATGAATCAGCTGCATGTCAAAACAATATCATAATCACAATGGTGAGAAGATAATCCATTGTTTTCTTGTATAAAGTCATTAGCATTCTAACTTATTCATTCATTTGTAAATCACACATTGAAGGGAAAAACAATTAGCACACTCTTTCACATGACTGTGATAAGTCCTCAGGCCTACTCTAACTATTGAGTAATGAGAATGCTGAATGTTATTAGTGCCATATATACTTTAGAAAAAGCATCAGATTTATGTATGAAATTGATACTTTTTCTTACTGTAAAATAAAAATGATTACTGGAAGGACAGGGAAATAAGCTGGATGATAAAACAGAGAATAAAACTGGATGTGGATTGGGGTACAAGGTCTACTGACAGCCCCATTTCTGATGAAGGGAGAGGGCATTTCAAAAGCATGTAGTAGAAAGCTGCGTTACAGCCTCAGATCAGAAGCCCTTAAGAGACATCATCCTGTTCTTACTCTTGTTTCTTTCACAAGCCTTTTCAATATAATTTGGATACTCTGCTGTACAACCTAGGCAAAATTAGGCATCTAATAATAGTTTTCTTAAGGAGGCAAATAGAGCACAATCTAGAATTTGCATTTCCACTGTTCCTGATACAAATTCTTCCTTTAAAAATAGCCCCAAGAATTCATCCTTTTTATTTCAGCAAACTGCATTGGATATCCACTGTCGACTCTGGGGACACAAAGATCACACTGTGCTTGCCAGCAGTTCACAGTCTTGTCACCACGTGGGATAAGACAAACATAAAGATACATTAAAGGTCTGTGGGAACTCAAGGGGAAGAAGAAATTGATTTTTGATAGGGGACTCAGGGAAGACATCAGGAAGAGGGCAATTGTAGCTGGATCTTGACAGGTAGTATCTGAGCTTGAAGAGATGGGGCAGGGGGAGGCTGAGGGAGCACTCACAGAGTTGAGAAAGCACGTGGTATGTTGACTGACAGAAGTAGGTGTTTCTTGCAGTTGAAGGCTTGGGAAGGGAAATGATTGGAGGTCAAGTTAGCAGTATAAGCTGATACTAGACTGGCAAGGTCAGCGTTGAATGACAGGCCAGTATCTTTTGGACTTTATTTATAAGCAGTGCTAAGACACATCCAGAAAAATAGCCAAGCAACCTCACAACAGGCATTTATACCATATTGTGACAAGAACATAAGAGAAATAAGTGCTAAAGTGGTAGAAACACAGAAGAGGGAGCCACTAAGCTGCCCAAATGTAGAAGATGGAGGGAGATCAAGTCATGAAAGGGTGGACATTTATTTGAGTCTTGAAGAATGGATATAAGTTCTCAGGGGACAAATTGGAGAAGGGTCTTCTAGGTTTAAAGGATACCACCTGTGAAGTCCCAGAGGTCAGTGAATGCATGTCATGTTGGGAATGGGTAATGACTGGTATAGAGGATGCGTGTATGTGGGAACTGGATAACAAGAGATGAAGCCAGGGAGAGGGTGAGGGCCAGCTTCCCGGAGTGAAGAGGCTTAGTTGAGTGGCTTCAGGGGCCATATGTGTAGAAGACGTGCGATATGAGCTTTCAGAAGAACCCCACTGGCCTTAGGGCAAAAATATATGAATGACATAGTGCTTAGAGCTTAGAGTCTGGAAGTTATGGTGGAGGCTGAAAAGATTTAGGGGAATGGTGTTGATAATTTCAATTGATGCTATAGTTGTAGCAAATGGACAGGTATTTTTTTTCTTTTCTTTCAAAGGAAACTTTATATAAACACTGTTAGAGATCAGACACAAATTTCTGGCATTCAGATGACCTGGATGCAAATGTGCCTGCTCAGCCAAAATTCTATCTGGTGATGGTTCCTGAGGTGCCAGATGAACCACTATGGTGCTCAGAGAATGCATTTCAAAAGCCATTTCTCTGAGGGGATCCATGTGCTCTGCTAAGAGCTCAGGCTACTGTCTTACGTGCTGCCTAGATATGAAAACTGGCCTATTAGCATGGTTGGCACCAAGGAAGCAGGCTTGCCTGGGGCCAGCCAGTCAGTTTTTTTTTTTTTTTTTTTGTGGTTTTTTTTTTTGGCTTTCAGTGATCCAGACAAGTGCTCACTTGGAAGGGACTTTCCTTTGAAATCTAGGGATGTTCCCTAGACATCCCTTGTCTAGTAGTTCCCTTGACATTCTGGACTAAATGCACTTTAGTCAGACTGAGTTCATGACCAGCATTTTAGGAAGAAAACAAAAATTAAAAACAATAGGACCACCAGAGGCAGGTAAAAATAGGAAGCGGCACCGCTTTATCAGTGGTGCAGGGTCCCTGCACAATGACACCTGGCGCTGGGAGTAAGCAGGGTTGAGTCTTCACAGCACACTGGCAGTCAGGGACTATACCTTCCTTTCTAACTTCTACAATGACATCTTACATTACAGCCTTGCTTGGTCTGAAAAGATGGCACGATGGGGAAAACTGGGAAGTTAGAGTTGGAATTCAGTCCCTGCCTGCCCTCTCCTGGGTATGTGACCTTGAGTAGCTTCCCTAACCTCCTGGAACACAGCTTCATCATTTGTCAAATATAAATCATATTAATGCTTCGTATAGTGGGTTTGTATGAAGATTAAAGAAGATAATTTGTATAAAGTACTTAACACGCTGCCTGTCACATAATAAGTATTTGATACATCTTGGCGATTAATATTCTTCATTTATAACCGCAAGACTGTCCACACAGCTACAGCAGGAGCTTCACACTTCACATTTTGATAAATTTCTCTTTACTAAGAAATAATGCCTCTCAGTTTAGCAAGATGAGCATCATTTATTTTTAGTTATATTTTACGAAAGGGATGCATAGAATTAACTTGAACACTGGATTTAATAATTACTAGGAAATAGTTCAGGTGTCAAAACGGTATGAAGAATAATCCAATGAGAACTCAGGATTGAGTTTTCATGACACTTAGTGTAAAAAAACACTTACTGATCCAGGTGTAGCCCCAGTGTACTTCTTGCTAATCACATTTCCTGCCCTCATGTCTGGAGGTTATTGGGATTCTGAATTTGGTGTGAATCATTTCCAGGAATGTTTTTGGGTTGCAATTACTTTGGGAGCTACCTAGAAAGGATACAGGTGTCCCTCAGTACTTGTGGGGAGGAACTGGTCCCTGGACCCTCCCCCCCCAAGTATCTGTGGGGAATTGGTCCCTGGACTGCCCTGCCATACCCAAATCCTTAGCTTCTCAAGTTCTTCAACAAAACAGTATGATGTTTGTATATTCCAGAGCACACCCTTCCATACTGTAAATCATCTCCAGATTATGTGTGATGCCTAATACAACATAAATGCTTGGTGCATATTTGTTGTACTATTTTGTCAAGGGAATAGTGACAAGAAGATGCTTACATGTTCAGTGCAGATGCACCTGTATTTTTTCTGGATTTGCCACCTGTGCATGGTTGAATTTGTGGATATGAGCCTGCAGATATGGAAAGCCAACTGTATGTCTTTGGTTGTTCATTATTTCAGCTTTCTGTAGAAACCTCTTTACTATGTTTACTCTTCTGAAGCTCTTCTTTTTCATTCAACTGAATAGATTTTATTTATTTATTTTTTAAAATCTTTATTGGTACATTAAATATACACATCATGATTGCACTCCATAATGGGGATTTGTACCAGTATAAGACACAACTTAATTCTCATTTTTTCCCATAGCCCTACCCACCCTACCACCCCCCAATATACATAAAATTTGTTTCCTTACTTTTTTGTTACAAGATTTTATTATACACTGGTTATCCTTTGTAAGGTGGGCAAGTAAAAAATCATCATTAAGTAGGGTGAATACTATTACCTATTTGGACAATAATAAACAATACAGTTTAAGAAGTAAGTACATTTGAAATTAATTATCTGGCAGGTCTAGGTAGCTTTTGGAATTCTATCTGCTATACCTACAGGCTGTTTATAAATATAGAGTACCAGTACCTGCACCTCACTAAGTTGTGATTTTGTGGTCTTATTGATAATCTTTAAGAGTTCTGTTTAAATAATACTCGCTAGGATTTAGAAACCTGACATCCTAAAGAATGAAATGATCATAAAAATAGAATGAAAAATGGTTGAATTCACAAAAGGTCTTCATTGAAAGAAATAGTGTAGGTCTGTAAACATTTATGTATAAAATCTTATATTTGAACTCCAGGACTCTCTACTTATAAAGTGTGAATTTCTTCTGTGAGTAAAATTATGAATTTTGAAAGAATAACTGTTTGTAGTTTATACTGTAGTGATACTGGATTGTTCGAGTTTAGAAATTATCACTCCACAGCGTTTATGCTTCCGCGTCTGGGAGGCGTCACACGCTATTCTTTTTTTAAAAGCGTGTTGTGGCACTGTCCCAGATTTTCTGCTAAATGAAACTTGTTTGACTTTGTGGGCTGATGAATGATGCCATATTTATCTTCTGGATCAAACTTGTAGTTCATCCTTGCAGATACCATTTATGGACTCTGAGATTCCCTGCTAGAACCCTAGAGACATTTGTGATAGGGAGCATCATTCTTGTGTATTACCAAGGAGAGATCTAGATCACCTGAGGTTTTGACACCTCGCCATGTATTTGGTATATTGACACTGTTGGATATAATTCATTTGACACAGTGTTATTGCCCTGTACCTTAGTGAGCTGTCCTCATTTTCAGGTATTGCTAACATTAACATCTCAGACGTTGGCAACAGAAAGTTGCCTACATGAGTGGAGATGATTGACATTGACTGAGCCTCTGTTTTGCTATTATTAATGCAGTGTTGACATTTAGGGTGTGTTTTGCACATGCATGTGATTGCTGACTTGACTTTTGCTTACCTTTACCTCTGTAATTAGAATATATTTTGCTTTGATGTTTAGATTAAACTTGCCATTTTCCTATAAACATTTACTAAATGTTTTCATACAGGTACTAAATAGAATACAGAGTATGTAGGAATTACTTCATCTTTGAAGAGCTCTCAGTCCAGTGAAGGAAACAGTGTACTCTGAGGACCTGCTTCAGTTGATAAATACCAAAAAAAAAAAAAAAAAAAGACATGCTAGTTTATATAGGATACTTGCTCAAGGGAAGCTTCTCTGAGCCTTGACTGGAGAAGAGATGAATAGGAGTTTGGCAAATTGAAATGCAGAAAGAATATCATTTGCAAGGTGCTTAAGCATGAAAGAGGAGGGTAAATTGGGAAGTGTGTGTAAAGATGAGAGAGAAGTTAGAAACAGTCTGGGCCAGACCATGAAGTATCACATGGTAAGAAGCTTGGACTTTTTTTTAAAGATAATGGCGAATTGATGGAAGATTGTCATGGAGAACTAGAATATTTTGAATGGGTTTTAAAGAAGGGTTCTCAAGTGGCATCTGCTGGGAACCATATGTGAGTTAAGGGAAGGTTGGAACCTACTCTTATTTTGTCTGATGAAGAATCTAGGCTGAATAAGGAAGATTAGGCAAATTATATAACTTCTCTGAGCTTCCGTGTGTTGGTCTGTGGCATGAGGATGAGTTCTTAAGTTGTAGGGCTACTGTGAGGATCAAATAATAATAGTGATATCAAGTATGTGATATACACTGTCATGGTGTGTATGTGGCACACGCTTAGCAAGAGTCACACTTCCCGTTCTCTTCTCCTTTTGGCACACCTACCCTTTTAGTGCTGCCTGAAATAGGTTTTATTGCTTAGATTTTCTAATAACCTCTGTCCAGGTTGTTTTCCTGAAATGGCTTTGTGGTGTTTAGAGTACTTAGATGCTTTGGTTTTTGACTTTTCAATCCAGTCTGACACAAAGCAGTGCCATGCAGACCTAGAACTTTTCCTTCCCATAATTTATTTTGTGACCCATAAAGCCCAAAAGAGTTGACTGATGAGTTGCCATGTATTTGTGCTACCTTAAATGTTAAATATGTTCCTTGAAGTGCTGTGTGATCATATCTTCAACTAGGAAATTTGTTTGATGTCACTGTTCATTCTGGGACATGAGGAGTTGATGTCTCATTGGGTCCAAACCCTACTTAACCGTTTTCCAAAAGATGCAGTAATTCACTTAACATTTATTACCTATTTTTCCCCAAATTTCATTTGAACACTCCTGTTGTCGAGTGTCTGTGATATCTAGTCCTTTGCACCAAGTGAAGGGTTGATCATTGATTCTCACATAACCTCTGCCTTGTCAGTGCTTGCTTTCTTGGTAGGATAGGCAGGCTGGAAGTTCAGCGTAGAATTGAATGACTGAGAAATGAATGACCAAATCGTTCATAGCTAAGGAAGAGTGAATTGTCCCTTGGGGCTGAAGGGTGGATGCATTTGGAGTGAGGATGAATGAAGTAGCAAGGGCCCCTGATATGCTTGCCTCCAGGGTTAGCAGAATTCACTTGACTTTGGCATGTTGTATACATTTATAGACTATTTATTTGTGGTTTTCCTCATCACACATGCATTGTGGGAAACCTGGAAAAATATATATAGATACACATTCAAAAGGAGCAACTTTGTTCACCTAAGGGAAAAAACACTTAAGTTTTTGGTGAATTTCTTTTCAGTATTTAATCTGTTCAGTGAGGACCGTGCATGTTCACAGCCTCGCTTCTTAGGTTTTTCCTGCTAGATTGTTGTGAACATTTTTTAGATGTGATTAAATTATGTTTATAAAAGAAAATGTAATGACTAATAGTGTTCTAGAATATGAATATATTTTTCTAATCATGCTTCTATTGTCGAGTGTTTCATAAATTTATATTTTTATATGAGGTCTGTGATGAATGAACTTGTTAAATGTTTGTTCATTATCCCTGATAATTTTTGAGGAAGGAGAATGACCTGATTTCAATTCCATTTGAGAATGATCATTGTGTCATTGTGAAATATGCATTAAAATGATGAGAGATTTGAGATATGAAAAAAATGGTAGGTAGGAGAATATTCCATTAGTGTGAGTAAGAGAGCATGAGAGGTTTGTACCAGAATATGACATGACTTGATATTCTGGTACAAACTCTCAATGTTGAATGCGATGATGATGTATATTCATAATGTACCAATAAAGATTAAAGTTTTTTAAAAAAGAAAGCATGAGTGGTAAACTATGGAGGTTGTGAAGAGAATGTAGAAATGACAAATCAAAAGGACTGCAAGCAAGAAAGTGAACAGGACTGAGGGTCCACTATTTGGAAATGTGTACCATTAGAATCTGTATTTTGTAAAAATTAAGACTCTTCTATCCCTCATGCGAGAGTTTTTAGGAGGAGCCCTGCTTCCTAATAAGCTAAACGTTTACTGAAACCTGTATGCTTTAGGGTCAAAGGCCTCATTTTCTTATTTGGAAGTTGCTGGGAAATGCATGAACTTAGGGCTTTGCACATGTTAGGCAAATGCTTGACTGCTGAGACATATCTTCAGCTTCAGTTTAATGACTTTTGAGACAGAGGCTTACAAAGTTGCCTGGGCTTACCTCGAACTCACTATCCTCTTGCCTCAGATTCCTGGGTAACTGGGGTTACAGGCAGGTCCCACTGTGCTCTGTAGGCTTTAATTTGATGCTGGCTGTCGGCCAGGGACCATTCTCAGTACCTTGCTACCTGGCACTCCCTATCATGACAGCTTGCTTCCTCCAAGCTAGTAAGAAGTTTTTAAACCAAACAGATGTAACATTATGATGCGGTGTGATTAAGGACACACAATCACATGCATCCTATCACTTTTGAAATATTCTACTGATTAGAAGCAAACCACATCCAAAAGGGAAGTGATTTTGTAGGAGCATGAATACCAGGAAGTAGGGCTCATGGAGGTCACATAAAAATCTGTTTCCCTGAGAGTGTAAAGATAGAAGAGAGATGGTTCATTCACTTTTCCATATCTGACACTCAAGGCACCTTTGCACAAAGCTTGGTTTATTATGAATCTAAAGATACAGCTTAATTTTATATCCATAGATTATAAAATTAATACAATGTGAAGATACTGTATCCTTAAAAAAGAGTTTTGGATTGCGTATGATTCTGGCTTCAGCAATCATTAGTACACATGTAGAAAGCTAAGTGGAGATGTCAAGAAGGCTTCTTGCATCGGGAGCTCAAGAGAAAGCTTGGTTGTTGCCTAGTGGATAGGTGATCTGTTCTAGTCTTAAGGGAAATCCCCTTTACCACCAAGCAGAGCAGCTCCCTAGGATCTTGTTTCTTTTCTCTTTTGAAGGAGGCTATGCTGCCCAGAGTTCACCTTGAGAAACAGCCCTCAGCTGTGGCTTGTCTACCCTGACGTAGCAGCTGCTACCAGAAGATAGTTATTAGCTTGGGGAATCCCCTGAATTGTAATTTCTGAGTTGGTTTTGGGAGAGTGGAGAGCATAAGTTCTAGAAGACTGTTTTTGTATCTGGTCCAACATTCTTTGGGAGCTCATGCTAAGCAAAGAGGATAAAATAGATCTCTCAGAAAAGCATTTGCATGATTTTTTCTACCCATTTGCTGATCACCTGGAATCTATAGCTCCAGTGTAAACATGTCTGAAGACTGCTGAGGCCAAGACCCTCTGTGTTTTGGTCAGCAAGAGCTTCTGAACATTTTTGTCTTTTTTTCTGTCCCCTGTATAGAACAAGTTTCTACCACATCATGATGAGTCAGGGAGGGCAGAGCTACAGGATGCTGAAGAGAATTGATGGGCACAATCTTAGAAGTCAAGTTTTATCACTGTCCTTCCTACCATATGAGGCTGGGAGATTTCCTTCTAGATTGCTGATGGCCATCACCATCTAGGAAGGGCCTTTCATAGGGAGACAAATAGACTAAGCTGTGAAGCATGTTCTGCATTGGCTCCCAACTTGTAGATCCCAACCCTAAAGGTATGGGGGTGCCCTTAATGCTTCAGATGGTAAATATGTACAGCTAGCCTTAACTGCTGTAGAGGAAATGACTGGCATGCATATGTGTTCCTGCTTTGCATAGCCACTTGCATACTGTTGTAATGGAAAGTTGAGAATATAGGTTCTGAAATTGAACTGCTTGGGTTTAGACTCCATCTAGGCTCCGTGAGCTATGTGATATGTGATGGTGTTAGACAAGTTGCTTAAATGTTCGACTTCCTTCTTCTTATCTTGAAAATCAATATGATGATAGTATGTACCTCAAAAGGCTGTTGTAAACCTTGTATCAGTTATTCTCACCCCCAAAAGTTTCAAACTGTACCTGGTACAAAGCAAATGCTACATGTGTTAACTTTTAGTATTGCTAACATCCAACCTAAAAGAAATGCTTAACTATGGTAGATATCTGTGATGTAGGGTTTCCTCAACCAAAAAGATGCGGAAAGTACAGGTGTTATTTTGTTCTTTACTTGAGTGCAGAGCTGGAGGCACAGCCCAGGGCTCTCATTTTGGAACGTAATTTTTGGTGCCATATTGTAGACTGTGCTTCCTTAAAGCTTTTGTTTAATGAATGACAACTTAATATTTTGTTGTTGTGGTGGTACAGACCCCTGTTGTCATATAGTAACTACATTTTGGTATTGGAGACCTCTGAAATTAGAACACAATGTTGTGGTGGTCATATTCCTTTCAGTGGAACCCAGAAGAACCTTTGTGCATAATTTTTTGCTTCCATTTTTGTGATATACAACATCCAGCCTCTCCTTGAGATATCTGATATGTTGTCCTAAGTAACTTTGATTTATAAGGATTAAATATCATAGAATGTTCGCACAAAAAGAAGGAAGCTGGGAGAATTTATAACCCATTTCTCTTATAGGTGGACAGGGGTCTTTGTGTAAGGTGCAAAATCTGGTAATGGAGCAAGTCATAAATCTCTTTAGGTTTCTTGTCTCCTTTCTTTCTTGCATTAGCTCTTGATAAAGATGTTGGCTGCTGTTATTGGAAAGCTTCAGTGGCAACAGACAGTGAGGCACATTCCTATAAAACCAAAAATAGCTGGTTGGACTTGCCAATACTTGGAGTTATTGGCTGTCTATAGAGGTTGAATTGACAGCCAAAAGCCCTGCCAGGCTCCATTTCTCTCTTTCATGCATTTCAGTTCAATCCGATCGATATTTTTAATGATCTACTAATCTTAAGCAGGCCATGAAGATTCACTGATAAGAAGGGTAAAGATTCTCCCTGCCCTCACAGAGCCTACCGTCCAGTCAGCACTTAGTGCTAGACTTGAATTGTCAACTCATCTTTCTGAAGGTTGTGGAACAGGGATATGCCAGGCACACCTGTTGCTACCTCTGTTGTGGAGTGGGAATGGACATTCCCATGATCAGTAGAAGTTGTCCAGCAGTAGAACCATGCAAAGGGTTGGAGGTGCAGAAGTGTTTCTGACAAATCAGCCAACGGCAAATGTTGGCGAGGCTGC
The DNA here is from genome assembly GCA_004026965.1 of Petromus typicus. Lineage (NCBI taxonomy): Eukaryota > Metazoa > Chordata > Mammalia > Rodentia > Petromuridae > Petromus > Petromus typicus. The sequence goes on along the minus strand of PVIR01016308.1, from coordinate 24,405 downwards.
GGAGAAGAAGGAACCCTTCTCCACTGTTGGTGGGACTGTAGACTCATACAACCCCTGTGGAGATCAGTTTGGAGATTCCTCAAAAAGCTAGGATTGGAGGTCCCATTTGACCTGGCCATTGCCCTGCTAGGTATATACACACAAGAATTAAAAGACTCATATCACAGTGACATATGTGCACCTATGTTTATAGCAGCCCAATTTGTGATTGCTACATCTTGGAAACAACCCAAGTGTCCATCAACTGGAGACTGGATAAAAAAGCTGTGGTTCTCCTACAGAATGGAGTATTACTCTGCCATAAAAAATGATAAGTTTGAATCATTTCTACTTAAATGGACATACCTTGAGGATATCCTCATAAGTGAAATAAATAGGGCACAGATAGGTACATATCACATCTTTTCTCTGGTATGAGAAAATAAAGATGTAAATGAGTCCTAGAACTGTATGTTACATATTGTAAAATAGAAAATTCTCAATGTAAACTAGGAAGAAGGGGGAAAAATGATGAGATTGTACCAAAAAATTAAGGAAACAAATTTTATGTATGTAGGGGGGTGATAGGGTGGGTAGGGCTATGGGTAAAAATGAGAATTAAGTTGTGTCTTATACTGGTACAATCTCCATTATGGAGTGCAATCATGATGCATATATGTAATGTACCAATAAAGATTTTAAAAAATCCAAAAAAAAAAAAAAAAAAAAAAAAGAAGTGTTTCTGACAAAAGGAAAGACCTGTATGAGTGCTTGGTTGTGAGCCAACAAGAGAGATGTACAATAACAAAAACAACAAAATTCAGTTTGGAGAGAGGAGACATCAAAAAGTGCTCTGTGCATGGTCAGAGATTTACTCCCCATTCCCGGGGCAGTGGGAAACTATTTCAGTACTTGGGCTTGGACTAGATCTTCAGGATCCAGGGCTCTCCACTTCCCAAATGGTAACGAGAGAGCTGGGTGAACAAAGGAGTCTGCAGGGTATCTCCATTTTGGGTAGAGCCATCTTTTTAGCCATTGGCTGACAAAGATGATGGTTGGAATTAGCCTCATCGTCAAGCTCTGACCTCGGAGCTACACAGCTCCCTTTCACAGAGTGTAGGATTTTCAGGTTTTACTCTGGGGTTAAAGCCTTTATTGTTCATAATTTTACTCTCTCTCTCTCTCTTCCCCATGCTTTTCTGTGTGTGTGTATGTGTGTGCATGTGTGTGTGTGTGTGTGTGTGTGTGTGTGTGTGTGTGTGTGTGTATGTGTGTCTACTGGCCCACACAAGAGCACTTACAGCCCAGTACAATGTCTTGTTTTTTCAGTTTAGTGATCTTGGTAATTGCAATAAGGCCTCTCCCATCTTTTTGTAATAGTTCTCTTTGAGCTTGATGTTTCTCTGGATTTGCTTTTGCCTTTCTGCATATGATTTGAGCTGTGGTTTCCTCCTCTTGTGATCTCACCCTATATGCTTCAGTCTTTATGAAATTCCTCAAATTCTAGTATGTGAAGTCACCATCTTGTTTTCCAATCTCTGATCATAGTGCGTTTAGCGCCTATGCAGACAATGAAAGGGTTTATTGCACTCTTTCTTATGTCTGTTTGATTTTTTCGCTATGGTCCCCTTAAAGAGAATTTTTAGATATTTTCTGGAGCTGTCTTTCCATGAAATTTTAATACCAGAGCTATGTTGTGCAGCTATTTGTGTATTACATGTATATTTTTATATAATGTAAAGATCAATATCAGGCGTTGCTTTTAACATGTAGGATGGATAACATCTTTAAGTTAAAATTTAAATTTAAATTTAATTGAAAGTTAAAAAGTCATTAAAATGAACTTTGTGTATTTACTGAATATTTAATGTACTTTGCATAAAATTGCAATGTCTAAAATTACGCAAATTTCCTAATTTATAGAATTATGTGATTAAAAAAGCAGTGTTTTCAGATTTTCTTAAAAATCATTCAAAAGTTGTTTTTCTATGCAAGTAAACTGATTAAAATAATGAATTAACTTCTTGAAAATATGTTTGTTGATTTTGACTTTTAACAATTAATTGATACGGGGCCGGGGAGTTAGCTCAGTGGTTCCGGCGCCTGTCTCGCAAGCGCAAGGACCCGGGTTCGATTCCCCGGTAACCACATAACAATACTGGGTGTGGAGACCCACACCCAGCAGCAACCAGTACCACATACCACAGTGCCGGGCGTGGTGGCTCACGCCTGTAATCCCAGCAC
>PVIR01016308.1:0-22082 GCA_004026965.1 Petromus typicus | reverse complement strand
CAATTAATTGATACGGAAAGTAACCCCTAATTTAACCAGCTGTTACATATCTAATAGGTTTTAAGTTTTTCTTTTTATTTGACATAATTAGTGATGGACTGGATAATGTTTTTATAATTACATAATTAAAAATAAACTGAAGATCAAATATAAGCATTTACAAGGCAAGCACTCACAGCCACTAGACACACAAGAACCTCTTGCTGTGTGACTTTTAAAATGAGCAGTTAATTGAGGAATAGGCTCCACCACAAGTATCTGCTCACTATAGTTTTGTGGCACTAATCTTGTACACTTTTGTATGGATTCTGTGAAGTCTGTGTCATTGCTGTGTGATACCCAAGAATAACCTTACAGGAGATATTATACAAGTCATAATTCTTGTTGAGTAGGCTGGAGCTTTACAGTGCCCTAAACCATAATAGTCTGTAACTTGTTTTTTTGTTTGTTCGTTTGTGTTTTTTTTTTTAAATTTCCTTCTCTAAATCCAATTTTCTGTCCCTTATAGGCTATATATGAACTCTGTTTAGAATGCTTCGCCTATTTGATTGTGCCTTCTTAAGAATCTTAATGCTCTAACATACAGGGCCCAGAGCAGTTGGGTATTAAAGGATATGAACAAAAAAAGATCAGGAGAGATTCAGACATGAATATTGCCATGACAGAGTACCCAAGTGGAGCACTGGAACTAGAGGTTCTAGACTTTCTTGTGAAAAGGTACTGGAGGGAGATGTGGCCTACTTCACAGTTTAGATGAAGACTAGATCCAACAGAAAAAAAAAAGCTACATTATTTAATGATAACCTTAAGCCACTACCTACAAACAAAGCCTTCCCTGTAACACTACCTCATCTACCTGAGCATCATGGAAGGAGTTCATATTGACAGCTTAATTTGACTGTTTACCATTTAGATAGCAAACAGTTTTAATTGGAAAAATATGAGTAGATCTTTCTAAAATATTCTAGTCACTGTACTGCTTTGTAGAAGAAAATAACTTCTGAATATACTTTTATTTTTTACTGAAGACTCAAAATCTTCCTGATATGTATGAGTTCTTGAGACACTGAGATAGCTTTACCCTCCACCAGAGGTTCTAATATGGGTGTGTGAGTTCCAGGTGTGGTGTTGAAAGTTCTCTGTTTCTTTTCTTGGCAGGCCAGGAACTATGATTTCGTGTGTTCTTCGGGACTTACTGACAACACTCCAACTCACTCTCTTCCTTCTCATTTGATAATTCTAGGATGTCCATGTAGAGATCTGTAAGCCAGTCTTGTAAAAACTTTGAAGTAGAAAAAAGGGAAGTTAGAAGTGAAAAGTTGAGAGGCTCACTTGTGAATAAAATTTCTGGAAACCTGAATGGGATGTATGTCTCTCTGATACCTGTATTATTCCTTTTTCTGTTATCACATGACTTCTGGGTAGTTGACATGCACTGAGAGGTTTTGGTTTTTTTTGAGACTGAGTCTCACTTTGTAGTTCAGGCTGGCCCCAAACTCACTATGTAGCCCAGGCCAGCCTCAAGCTCACAGGAATCCTCCTGCCTCTGTCTCTGGGAGTGGTGGGATTACAGGATTAAGCTACCCTGCCTGATAGTGCGGTATATGGTACCAGGGATTGAACTTGGGACCTTGCAATTGCCAGGCAGACACTGGAACCACTGAGCTAGCGCTGCACTAATAGGTTTTATGCTGGATAAGCAAATTATTTTCTCAGAAGAGTTTGCAAAGTGTGTACAAGGTGTGATCACAACATATGGTTTAGTGCTTCTCTGAGTGCCACCGACTGGAAAGGCAGGACTCTTCAACAGAGAAACAGTGCAATGAATCATAGAAATGGTGTATAACAAGCTCTACCTGTCTGATGTAGTCAGTCAGTTGTAGGCCAAGGTTGGGAGAAACTATATTTTAAAGTGTGTCATGAATTATGGATCATGAACCATGCATTAATACGAAATTTTATTAAGTATATTGGGATTGCAATCATGCTATTTCCAATCCTAGCATTCTAAGAAATGTCATTATGGGAAATAAAACGCAAGTCTGTGGTTATGATTATGATGTCATGGTTCAGAGTTCTCCGTGGAAATGACTCAGATCTCATGTTTCAAAAGGCATCGATCAAGATCCAGCATCCAACAATGTTGATTGTGTGTTTCGTCCTTGATGGAATTGTGTGAGCTTCCTTTATACCTATGAACATTCCAGTGGATTCTGAATATTATAAAGCCTCAATAGAATGTTTAAGAAAGAATATGCATAGAAAATGGCCTGAGAAATGGGCAAATGTTTTTATCTTCCATTACAATAATGTTCCATGTCACACATCACTTCTAGTATGGTGATTTCTGCCAAATGGAAGTATTCATGAATGTCCTCATCCACCTTATTCACTGGATCTGGCGCTGTGTGAATTCTGACTCTTCCTCAAAATCAAAAGGACCTTGAAAGGTAAACATTTTGAGTCAAGCTAGGATACTGAAGCAGCCACAACAGTGTGGCTAGAAACACTTAGAGAAGAGGACATCCAGGATTCCTTCAGAACGTGGCATGAATGTTGGAAAAAGTATATTCAAAGCTAGGGGGAGTAGTCTGGAGGGACCTTAACGGCGACTTGCCTTTTGTTGTAATAATTTTTCTTTGAAACATTACCATAAGGTTTGATTATATTGCATATACATTGAAGATATCTTTGTCTAATTAGGGTAACCAGCTGGTCTTAAGTGGAAACTCTCCCTTGAATAAGGGACTACTACATATTTCCCATTCAGAAGTAAGTAACATATGGCAGATCTGGGTTGTTTTAAACCTGTGGACCTGTACCTGCTCAAATTATCTTATCAAGTAGCATTTATACTACAGTATTTTAAAGAAGTGCTAATTAACATTTAGTTGGGGAAATGTAATTATTTCGGTGGGAATTTTGACCCAGATACTGAACTGTTATTCTTAGGATAATTTAAACACACTTTTCTTTTATCGCACCTACTAGCCAGATATCAGTAACCCTTATATTTGTGAGCATTACCAATTTTCAGCATCTGTGAAGATTAAGTCTGTGTCCCTTGAACCAACTATTCTGTATATAACATGGCATGTGGTGTCCCTTTTGATGTCATGTCCATGTTACTTATTTAAGTTTATATCCTTAATCTATTTTAATAGGATTGTATTATATATAAATAAGTCAAGAAATGGAAAACTTTTGAAATGATCCAAATTGATGTGCTACGTATCACAGTTTTTTTAAAAAAAGAGTGGTAGGATTCTGAAAAAATAAAAGGAATATAAAGGGCAGGGAAGAAGAATCTTCAAGGGAAATAATAGGGTTTTGTAAATACATCACCTCGTCACCCAGCCTGACACCACATTTCAGGGCCATTCTAACACTGCAAGAGACTAAGTCCAAATTGCTTTGGAGAAGTAATGATGTTTTGAGTGACTCAAAATTGTACTTATGGTTAGGTATTGGGGATGAAAAGACTCCGTGGTGGTCACCTCCCTGTCTTTGTGTCTTGAGCAGGAGATTGAGGACCCTGCAGACCAGACCTGATGATCACCTGTGTACTTCCAGGCGTCCAGGGCTCCAGTGACAGGGGACCAGTTAGGCACTTTTGGCACAACCGACATTACTAGTGCTCTCATTACCGCTAAGAGCTCAAGTGCAGGGTCCCAAATGTGGGTTTGGTTGGCCCTCCCTGACCTTTCAATGTTAAAGGCCATCTTAAAATATTTGCTTAGTTCTGTGTGCAACATAGCCTTTTGATGATTTACTATAATATATAATATTTAAAAAAAACAGTAATCACAGACTTAAAAAAGGCCAGTTATACCTGCAGCATTTTCTCAGAGCATTGGAGGGCACAGATAGGGTACTTTTCTTCAGTCATTTTTCTTTTTATTCATTTGAAAAAGCTGCTCTTTATGAACTGTGGTATAACTGCACACACCAAACATATACCCTCTCCTCTCTCTGGGAAATACTGTTCCTATTACTAAGAAAGTTTAGCATTAAACTATAATCCTTAGTATAAAGAGGTGATTCCTGGGCGATAGTGAAGTTGTATTCCAATCGGAAGGTGTGCATTCTCTGCGGGACTGACCGCATGGATGTGGAGTGAGGGGCCCAGTTAAGGAGTGGACTGAGCAGCTACAGGAGACCAAGTGCCGAGAGGGAAACTGATGTCCTCTGGAGCTCTACTGCTGCCCTTCCGGTCGCTCCCAGTCGATTAGTAAGCACAATGCCCTCACTGGCCCAGCACATCCTTCTTTGAAGCAGCCTCAAAGTTATGTGTGTCTCTGCAGAAAGAGGGGCTGGTGTGCACGCGAGCTGGACCCCTGCTCTCTGCTAGCCCTTTTCATAGTGTTCAGTGCAACTCCCCCCACCCCGAATTATTTCTCTTGAGGAACTTCACAAAGGAAGCAGTAGAATCTTAGTGGATGTCATCAGGTGAAGACGTGGTCACCTTAAATTAGTGTGCAGGAAAGGGGTCTGGAGGCGCCAACATACAGGCCAAGGCAGCTTAGAATGCTGCCCCGGCAAGCTGAGGAAAGCACAGGGCTCCTGGTAACCAGAAGCTGCAGGAGCCTGCAGTGGAAGTGTGACTCTGCTCGCACCTTGACTTTGATGAACCTCAGAATAGGGGAAAGTCTATTTCTGTTGTTTTGAGTCATTCGGTTTGTGGTTCTTCTGTGGTTGTCCCAGGAAATCAATATCTTCTGCTAAAGACTTATGCTAACACTAGCAGAAGGACATTCTTAGATGACTTTTGCATCTGAAGAATTTCCTGAGGAAGCTGAGTATTACTGAGGAAGTCCCCCTTCCAAAGCAGCACAGATATTTTATGAGTACCTGCAGGTCAGGTAACTTGAGAATTATAGATGGCTAAATGTGGTCCTTGCTTTTAGGAAATACTTCCAGCATGTGGCCCTGGCTGCTTTCTTGGTTTTGCGGGTTTGTGGGCAGGTGGCTCTGGACACGAAGGAAGTGGATTTTTCCAGTAGGTCTTAGTGCTACACTGTTTGTACTCAGCGTGCTTTATCTCTTCATAGACTAATTTGCTTACTGTCTGTGTCTGTTCTTGAATCAAAGCATGTTAACAGGAGATAAGCCAAGGTGAGGAAATTCAGACTGAGCTGTACCCAGCTATTCTCAAGTGGATCCTTTCTGACTTTCAGAAGATGAGGCACTGATAGCTTCATTTGCCCTAGACAGGCCATTGGGATCTAAGGTTTCTTAGGGATAATGACATTCAGGTGCATTGTGAAGAATTTTCCAGTGGGAGAAAGAGGGGAAGCAGAGTGGTGCGTGTGTATGGAGAAACGTGTCTGGTGTAGACAGCAGAGAGAAGAAAGGTACAGAGAGGAACCAGTGTGGTCACAGGTCTGAGGAGCCAGTGTTCGTGACACATGGCTGGAGTGAGAAGCAAGTGACTTTAGGGAGAATAGAGGTAGAGCTGGAAGAAAGAGAGGTTGAGGCCATGACCAGTAGCCTGCCTGCCTGCCTTCCCTTTCCTTCCCTTTCTTGAATCCTTCTTGCTCTCCACTTTCTTCCCTCCATTTCTACCTTCCTTCCTTCTTTCCTATTCATTCTTACTTTTTAATCACTTTCTTGTAGTATAATTTTTAAAATGTATAACTCGATAAGTTTTGATGTAGGTGTATGCCATGAAACCATTACCACAGGCAAGATAATGAACATATCCCTCCCTCTTTTTGATGTTTCCTTACATCTTCCTGTAGTTCTTCTTTTCCATTCTTTCTGACTCCAATGCCCATGCCTCGATCTCCAGGAAGCTACTCACATGCCTTTGACAGGGTCTATGAGGTCTCTCCTTTTCTAGTTATGGTACTCTGTTATACATTTAAGCATACTCTTGCATCTCAGCTAAAACAGCCTAGTATGACATATTGAATGCTGAAGCAGGTATGATTGAGAATTCAGCTGTCTTCCATTAAGCCAGATAGTAAAGATTTTTCAAAAATGTAAAGCAGTGTTGCTCTTACCTGCGTTTTTGTTTTGAAAAATATGGTTACTTTCTATGAAATGTTATTTATGTTGGTATATTATTTATATGAAATATAGTAGATATATGAGTACTAACTTATACCTGAATATCTGAAAAATTTAGTTGTTATTTACAGTGTAATAAATATTGACAAATATAACCCACATCAATATAAGTTCTTCAGCATACTCAATTTTCCCCCTAGAATCCATCCCTTTCTTCTGCCAATTTTCAGTTATTTTTAAGGTTCTGAGAGCAAAATGGTTAAGGTCACTGCGGATTTGATGTGACTCTAACATTTGTAGTTTTTCCTTTAAATTTTGGAGCCTTGTTGAAGATCTTTTCAACAGAGGAGTGACAGAATCCAATCTGTCGTTAGAAGGAGGCTCTGGCAACATAGGGATGGGAAGACTGAGCAGGAGTTCAGAGGATGGTAGTTAATCACTTGTCCTTTCAATCTGGAGAGAAGCAATGTAGCTCAAAGGGGCCATTGGGTCAGGAGATACTTCTCAGGACTGTTTTCTCATACAATGCACCTGAACAGCTTTCTAGAAAGGGTGTTTTAGGCTGTGATTAAGAAGAAAGAAGCTTCTGGTATCCAGAGCTTCTGGCTGGGCTGTTTCAGGACACCATTCAGGTGGAGAGAAGGGGTTGACTAGGTCATGGATGGACGGAAGTTGGGGTCTTTTACACATAGGCCAAGGGTGATTGAAGCTTCCTTACCCAATGGTCAGTATAAGTGTAGAAATTGGTGAGAGTAGTAGGTGTGGGTAAGAGCGGAGAGGGAAGGACCTCTGGATTCTGCCAGGTTTGGGTCTGGGTAGGCTTCAGCTGGAATCTGGCAGTCTGCAGATGGGACTACTGACTTGGAAGGAAATTGTGCAGGCAGTCAGGGAGTCCCAGAAACTTCATGGTAGAAGGTGCATATTTAGAAATAAGAGACGGGCGGGAGCCCACTGAACCTGAGACTGCACTAGAAGGCATTTCAGAAGGCCAGATGGATTCATATGGTCAACTAGCTTGAAAGGCCACTGAGAGTTGGATGTAGTGGTTTATATCTGTTTTCTGAGTGCTCAGGAGATGGAAGCAGGAGGATTACCCGTTGGATACCATCCTAGGCATTTTTAGTGAAACCTTTTATCAAAATTAAAATTGTTTTTAAAAGGCTGAGGAATGTAGCTAACTGGTAGAATGCTTCCTCAGCGTGTGGGAGGCCTTGGGTTCAGTCCCCAGTACTGCAAAACAAAACAACAGACAACTCCTCCTCCCCCAAATAAACCCTTTGCTCTGAGAAATTCTTTGGGGCTGATGCTCTTCCACTCTGAGCTCAAAACCTCCAGCCCTGCTCTGAGGGAGTCTCAGGTTGCTGCTCACCTAGCAGGAAAGCAGCCTATAGCACAAGAACAGTCCTTCACTTAAGTTATTTTGTTTTCAAGTCTAGAGAAAGTTTGGGGGTAAGTAGGTCTAAATTGGAGTAAATGGGGACTACTTTCCTTCAGTGAACCTTAGGCTTTCCTTAGAGAATGCTGCTTGTGCTGAGGTGTCCTCCACAGCCCAAGGAAGTCAGCAAAATATGCATTGCACCATGGACTGTCCTTTTGAGCTACATTAAACCCCACTAATATGAATACCTCTGTCCCAAGTGGGCTTCCATTCAGCTGGAGGCAGGACTTTCATGCTACAGGTTACATTTTTATGAAGAGTCAGGTTTGTGTTATGGCTACTGTGGGGAAGGCTGTCAATTTTCATACCTTCACATGACTGTCAGACCCCGTGGGTCACTGCAGAAGCATTGGGGCTCTTCTAAACTACCCAAAATGAAGAAAGTATAGTCAGTAACCCAGATCACTAAATCAACACTGAAGCATAAGTGAATGTAGAGATTCTGACTCCTTTTTCAAAATTGTTGTGATATGGCTGTCAGAGGTATGTTTCCTATGGTCCCTTTAATCTCATGGGTTCCTAGTACTGTTTATCCTGCTTATCAGACTCAGAGAGGAGGTAGTGTTTCTGTTGCTAGGCCTTATCTTTGACATTGCCTTGTACCTTTTGTTGTAAATGGCATTCCATAATTTCTCCAAATGTCCATTCTTTTCTTTAAAATGTATACAGACCTCCTCTTGCCAATATTTCTTTAGCCTTTAGTTTGCATTACAGGTGGATGGTCCCAGCTGTCACCGTGATGAAAATGTCACATTTGGCAAGTGCTTCTTCTGTTCTTTTCATATACTAATGCATTTAATCTTCACAACAATGTTTGAGGGAGACATTATTTTTCACTGTTCTACAGATGGGAAGGAAATCAAGGCCCAGAGAGGTAAACTACTTGCCCCAGGTTACATGGTTTAAAATAACAGAGCCAGAAATTGGTCCCAGATAGTCTGTTGCTGAAGATGTTGCTCTTAACCATTACACACACCTGAAAAATCAATTTATCTAACCTGTAAAAAATTAGAGTGATGTATTATTTACCACCAGACTTTGAAGAACTAGATACTTAACATTTTCTGGGAGAGAATACTTTCGTACTCTCAGAACATTTCTACCTTGTTTATTGTCTGTAATGCCAGATTTGTTTCTATACAGTGGTACTTTTATCTTTTTTCTTCCTGTGAGCTGTCATTTTTATCTGCAGAACCTGTAGCTGATTATCTGTGCTATTTTCTCACTTGACAACTAAAATATTGACAATAAACATCTCAGTCATTTTCTCGCAGCTTAGAAAAATGTGGCGAAACACATTTATCGCAACTCAGTTTTCTAAGCTATCTGTCTTCATATTCAGATGACAGATACACTTGCAAAGAACTGCTATTCACACAGAAGGCAGGGGATGAGCCCTCTTTGCCTTTGGTCCTCAGGCAGGCCATATCCTTTCAGTATGTAAGCTTCGAAGTGTGTCCGGTTGGAGTAGAGTGGGCCAGGGATGCACATGATGATCCTGCTTTGAATCTTAGTATAGTGATAATCGGAAGTCAGTGAATATTTTTAAATTGGGGTAACATGATCCAATTTGCATGTATATTTTGTAAATGTCAGTGTAGTTATTGTTCATTCCACTAGGAATTGCTGAATACTTACTACCTTCTAGATGGTGTACTGGGTTTCAGGGAAAAATCAAGAAATAAAACAGACAAAAATGACTTCCTCTTGTGTAATTGCATTCCTGCCAGACTGTGAGAAATGAGCCTAGGACAGACACTAAGATAGTGGTTCAGCACCCAGCGGTGTATGGTCAGCTAAGGTTGGACAGCCCAAATATGTGGTAGCACCAGTCTGGATACTCCCATGACATCAAAAGACTGGGGAAAAAAAAGAGACTGAGAGAAATACACCATGTTTGTTCAGAATTTTTAAAAAAATATTAGAGTAAAACACAATAACTCCCTCTCAAAATACCCTCCCCCACCTCAAACACATTTAACCCGTAGTTCTTGCCACTTTGGGACCCAGTTATGGAAGTCTTCTCTCATTTCTTTGTGAGACATGACAAAAAAAGTATTCAATGCCTACTGCTACCAAGTGCCACCCAATGGAAAGGCAGGCCCATAAAAACAGATGATATGTCCTTACTTACCTTATTCCCCAAATCTGGTACCCTGGCACCATACAGCTCCTGGTTCATCCTCCAAGTCAAAGTGACCTTGTAAGGTAAATGTTGTGATTTGACTCAGGGTGAGGCAGCCACGACAGTGCAACTAAAGCCACTCATTAAAGAGATCATCCAGAACTGCTTCAGAAACTAGCAAGAAAGATGGGATAAGTATGTTTGAAATAAAGAGGGAGTATTTTGAGGGAGATTAATGGCAATGTATCTTTTGCTGTCATAATGTTTAAAAATTTAAACATTCTTTATATATTTCAATCACATCTTATATATCCTACTATGGGGATCTGGAGACAGGAGATTTCCAGGTGGAATGTAAGAATGCCATGATAGACTCCATAGGCTCCTACCCCTCTGCTTTCTGCTCAAGTACTGAAAGAGTAAAAATAAAAGATTGAGAAAACTAGTTACTAGAAAGTAGGCTGATTGAATTTAAGATTTTAGCATTGGACAGTTTGAATATAAATTTTAGGGATCAGGGAGGGTGTGTGGGGACAAATGTCTTTAGAGTGACGGAAAGCAAAGGACCAAAAATCCAGCAGTTGAGTATGTTCCTCGGATATACTTTGAAGCCATAGGGTGTAGTGTTAGGGCTTGCTGTAGAGAAGAATCCAACTAACCACATGCTAAAGCCTCTGGTGAATGTGGGAAAGTGCTCAGGAGGCTTGAGGTGACAGAAGAGGGAGAGGATATGGTGGTTGCAGTTATGAACCCCAAAAGAGCTGGGCTGTGTCTCATATGGCATAATGTTCTTCCTCTGCTACCTAAAGCTGTTTGACCTGGGACAGTCTGATTTGGCTCTTAGGCTCTGGATACAAAAGCCACTAGAGCATTCCTTTCACCATTTGGTCCATCCACTGTATTTGCTCTGCCCAAGCCTTGTGGTGAGAATGTATTTTTTTTTCACAGAGTCCTACAAGAATTAATACCAGCTTGACTTTCCTAATCCTCCAGCTGGAGAAGGCCCATGCTTCTCTGGAAAACTTGCTTGTAAAGAGTATACAGCCCTACCTTCACAGAGCTGCTTTGGTTATTTACCAATAGTGTTTCCCAAAGTATATTCCAAGAAAATACTTATTGTTCAACAAGTTGAGCAATGACATGTTCCATGGTGTAGTACCAGGACCTTACAACCCTCTTTCAGAGATACACAATCTACCTTAGTATACAAAAATATCTAAGAAATTTCACAGTGGGCCGGGAGTTAGCTCAGTGGTTCCAGCGCCTGTCTTGCAAGCGTAAGGGCCCGGGTTCGATTCCCCGGTAACCACATAACAATACTGAGTGTGGAGACTCACCTCAGCAGCAACCAGTACCACACACCACAGTGCCGGGCGTGGTGGCTCACACCTATAATCCCAGCACTCGGGAGGCAGAGGCAGGAGGATTGCTGTGATGTGCGTTTGAGGCTGAGCTCAGGGCCAGCCTGAACCACAAAAGCGAGACCCTGTCTCAAAAAACCTAAAAAAAAAAAAGAAAGAAATTTCACAGTAAGCAACTCTTTGTGTAACCTAGCATTTCCCAAGTATATTTTACTACTGGAATTTTTTCCTACTCAGAAGTGTGTGAATATTTTCCCTTGACCAATGGCTATTTATCCAGAAAAGGTTCATATTATAATATTTATATATTTTAATCCTACAGAAGCAAGATATCATTATCTTCCCTACATTAAATATCATGAATTTGTACATTTTGATTAGAATTAACACATTAGAATATTTTGTCATTCTTATGTCAAGTGACAACATTAGGAAATTAACAGCATTTTATTTTCCTTTGAAAGAATTTCCTTAATGAAAATTAGAACCTGAAAAAGAGAATACATTTTTGAGAGTCTTCTTGCTCTCTTTATAATTAAAAATGACAGCATAAATTTCAAACTAAACACAGTATTTACTCTTAAGTAGTGATAAAATTTCTTTGCAAATGTATATACATCATTCATAAGAATTAATTATATGCCTGGGCTTAGGGACATCTTTTGTGAATATTAAAAAAAACAAAAATAATAAGGAAATAGTTTATGATCCATAATGAGATGAGAATAATAACGAAAATTAACAACATACTCTTTTAAATAACACCTTGATTTTGAGAGAAGTGCAGAACCTAATAGTCAAGTCTTTTCAATAGCAAAACTTTTAACCAGAAAGCCAAATATAAATATGAATGTAATGGAATAATGTAGGATGCTGCTCAAATGGTGCTTAGAGAGACACATTACTCTAGCTGTTTACATTGGTTAGAAAGGAAATGGAAACCATAATGAGTGAAACTTGCATCATCTGTGTATCTCCAAATAGGAGCAATGTTAAAAACCAGAGATGGTGGTTCTAGGATGTAATAAACCTACAAGTAGAAATTAAACCTTGGAGAAAAAGGTAATTAAAGTGTATAGCTGAATTTTCAGAAAATTTGCAACTGTTTTTCTAACTAAAAAAGAGAAAACACAGATTCATTCAATTAGGAATGAGACAGGAGATTTGACAAAAAATGTAAAAGATTTCCACTGCATAGTAATAAATCAGATAAATCATAGTGGGAGTTAAAGACTTCCTGCAAAATTATAAAATAAGAAAACTCATGCAAGATTAAATAGAAAACATGAATAAGCCAATATCAGAGTAAGAAATGAGAAAAGTCATTAAAGTCTTACGATACAACCTACACAAACCATGAGTCTTTAGCCCCAATAGATTAAAAGTCTGGGTAAGACTCCAGACTTTTAGAGTATTGTTAATAATTTTCACTATCTGTTATAAATGTACACACACACACACACACACACACACACACACAAACACACACACACACACCTGCTTCTTATGTTCCATTCCATCCCTTAATCACAGATTGGAACTACTAGTAAAATCAGTTCACAGTTTACATAATAAATCATACAACAAATAAATGACAGAGCTGGAATTTGCATTCAGATCTGTTTGGTTACAAAGTTCATAATATTTTCCTATGCTCTACTTTCTACCAAAGTAAAAATAAATTCTCTCATAAATGGTTTTGAGGTGTTCAATTGATATGACTTTACTCAATTCATACTTGACATTTTCAGGAAACACTATGTCAGTCTTTACATTGAGAAAAAGTACAAATAAAGAAAATTTTAGGCCAACCTTACTTATAAATATTCATTATTCACTAACAATTAGCGAATAGATATTTAAAATTTAAAATTTAGAATAGAAATTTAAAATTTCTATCTCTAACGAATTTGATCCAGGAGCACAGGATGAGAAGACAAAATGAAAGGGTCATGATAGTTGTTATATTTATATGAAAATATTGTTCAAATAACATTTGCCTCAATAGAGATTTAAAAAGCATCCGTTAAATGGAACACCTGTTCCTTGGTATTTTGAGGGAAAACTTGAAAAGGGGTATGACTTCTAAATATTGAAATATAAAATCCAACAGTATCTTCCATGGAGAAAGTCACCATAAAAATTGGAAAAAAAAATACAAATGACAAAGGCGAGACTAAGGTTCTACCACCTAGAAGCACATTTTACTAGAAATGTGGGACATAGCCATTAGGAAAGAAAAGTAAATTAGATGTATGCCATCAGATAAAAAAAAGTTAAACCTTTCTCCAATAGCCCTGCTGTCTTTTGTAGGCCATGCATTGTGAAAGGTACTAGGAATGTACCACAGAGGGACTGCACATATTGAGGGCATGGGAGATCATCATAAGCTACTTTGTAGAAATAAACTTAGTAATATTATGAGATCCCAGGCAAATGAATACAGGTTTCTAGTTGCTAACAATTGAACAATATAATGAGGAAGATAATTTATTTGCAATGGAGACTGAATGCATTACATAGTTGGATAGTAATTTAATTGGAGACATGAGATTACTTAAATAAAATTATACAGTCTTGTGAGAGGAATAAAAGATATTAAATAGATGAAAGGAAACATACGTTGACTCAGTTGGAAAAATTGAATGTGGGAAAGATTACCTTATTCCCCGAGTTAGTGTTAGTGCATGAAAGTTAAAGATCCAGGGGGATCCTCTCTAAGGTATGATGAATTGCTAGCAAAATTTATCAAGAAAAGTAGGCAGGCAGAACTACTAGTTTTAAAATTGACCATTAGAAGTCATACTTTCTGTTATATGCCTGCTCTGCTTTGACTGAGTGGATTGTTTCTAGACCTGTCTAGTTTGTAGTACTTGTGCTTATCTCATATTTGCTTGAAAACAGAAAGGTATCCTTACTAAAAGGTTTTAAAAATGATTTAAGGACCAAGTAGTGGCTTGCTCCAATGAGGTGTATCCCTGACCTTGGATCCTGGAGAAGTGATGAAAGAAAACATCGGATACCTGTCCTTAGCTTTAAATAAGCAAGGCAAGAATGAATGTAGAGGGCTGGGGATGTAGCTCAGTGGAGCTGCTCCTGCCTGTGCAAGCTCAAGGTCTTGAGTTCAATCCCTGGTACCACAAAAAAGCCAAAAAGAAGAATGTAGAGCAGAGAGATCCTCTTGGATGCAGGAATCTACCTGCTCACATTTCAAGCAACAGAAATATCTGTCTGGACTTTTTGGCGTACAAAGGACTTGGGAAGCTCCACCATGAATGACACTTAGGAGTCCTTATTAATCACTATCTTCCTAAAGGAGTGTAACAAATCTGCTGTCTACATGCCCATGCTTCAGCTTTGTCAGGCCCTCTCCACTTCTTATAGATCACAAATCCTCTTTCAAGTTTTAAGGTTAATTTCTGGGCTAAAAATCTTTCCCAAGTGCTCATAGCATAAATGCCTCTCCCTACTCTGAACTTATGTAGTAGTTTATTTGTTCTATTCAGGGCCTCAAGCAGCCGCTCTAACTCTTCTTTAGGCTTGTCTAGAACCTTTGAGGGTAGGCTATAGGCTTCCTTTTCCCATTTGTCATAGAAACAGTTGCCAGTTTGGGCTGTTTAAAAGAACAAAAGGGCTTTTAAAAAGACCTATATCCCTGACGTTGGCCATTCAGTTTCAAAAGGTATGGAGGTGTAATATGTGATGACTATATCACATGATATTGCATGTTACATTATGTTAAATATTTCATTATACATATTTATCTATTTCTCTGACTGTTTTGCTAAAAAAATAGTTTTGGGAAGAATGGTTCCATAACATCAGAGTTCCTGCCCAGATGAGGGTCCTGCCAAGATCTTATTGAACGAAGACATGAAATTTAACACAGGATTTAGACTGACCATAATGTTGTTGTGTTCACATAACTGATGCAGGTATGAGAATAAACAGCAAAATTTCTAATTCACACTTCAAATGAAATGTTCTCACCACTACCACCACCACCATCACCATCATCATCATCATCATCATTGTAGTTGACAGTTTTAGAGCATTCACTAAATTCCACTAGAATGTTTGTAACAAGATGATACTTCTGCATCCTTCAGTGACTTACTAGAACACTACTTCATACATAGCAGGCAATTGTACATTTATTTCATGCAATAATGCAATATTTTAATTCTCACAATGACCCAAGCAGACACTCACTTTCTTAACATGTTTTCATAAATATTGTTGTTTCAGTAACCTGACTTGTTCACATCATGTATCTAGTAAACAGTAAAGCTGTATTTTTACTCCTTGGCTTTGCAATGCCAAAACTCAAGCCTCTAGCAGCCCTTCTAGCAGAGAGAGCCTTTATTCCTCATGGGCTAGGCAAAGGCTGAGTCAGAAAGGTCAGTGATATAGACAGCAGATACCCGGGCAGGATGGTATAAAGACCAGGGCTGTCACTTAGTATCAAGGTATTGGAGAAAATTCAGAGTAGGGAATCTGGAGAGCAAGGTATATCCTCAGTTGATGACAGAGAATTGGGACAGTAAATGGTGATTTGAGTCTAAGTGACAGTGGAGACTGGATCCCAGACCCTCACAGTTCAGTAAAGAATAATACAGGAACACAGTCCTAGAAAAAAGTTGGAGAACATACTTAGTTTTAAGTACAGGAGGAACAAGACAAGAAATCAGTTACTGGGTTTGGAGGAGGAGGGAAAGTCTAACTCTAGGAAGGAGAATAACTTTGACAGTGACAACTGGATGCTGTACTGTTTGGTATGGCCTCACGCTTTTCAGAGGCAAGAAATCTTGCTTCATGCTTTGAGATTAAAATCTTCCCAAGTGCTCCTGACAAAACTGCCTATGTGTAGGCTGGAGCTCAGCATTAGGGCAGCATCAGCAGCCCTGTCCTGATGCTGTTTCCTTTGCTCCTGGGTAAAAAGTGATCCCTGAATAGGACTTATGCTATGAGTACAGGCTAAAGACCTTAAGAGATGGAAAGAGAGGTAGACTTAAGGTAGAGAGCCAAGAGGCTCCTTCTACATAGGATGAGGTCTTGAGGTGACAGTTAGCCTTATGCCAAAGTGAAAAGGGAATATAGGACTAAGAAACTTTTAAAAGTGCTTTTGATTCCTGGTGTTCTAGGATCTGGGGTGGTCAAGACTACAGATATGGTCCTAGCCAACCTTACATAAGGTCCAGCTGGCTCATTTGCTCCTGAAAGTTGGTCACGTTTCTTAAAATTTCCAACCCCTGAGAGAGTACAACTTCTCAGTGATGTTCTGAAAACTGAGTTAAGGTGTCTTTGGCACATTTTTAGGAAAGGTTAGAGAACATTAGTTGGTCTTTTCTTCAGCACTGTACAGTGCCTCTTCCTATGCATACAACGCCAGAGTGTTGGTTTCAACTCTCTTCTTGCCCCAGAGCTTTGCGAGAGAAGAACCAATGCCACACGTGAAGGTGACACATTGGCACTGATTTTCAGGAGGCAAAGGCTGGATTTTGTATCTTCCCAGGGTTGTTTATAGTTGGAAAAAAGCACTTGACACTTTTTGAAAATTCCAAGTAATTCTCTTGGGAAATATTGCTTCTGGGTAGGGAATGCCTTCATTCCTGTGAACTATTTGCTTCCTCTGATTAGTTGGCAGGGACATCTCCGGATTATAAAAAAGGAAGCTGAAGCCTGAACTGCTCCAGGTTCTCATAATCAGAGAGGGCAGGATGTGGTAATAACACCTGGGTCTTCTGACTCCAAGTCCAGTGCTTTTGTTGTGGCACTGTGCCCTACCCCTAATAGTAAGATGACTGTCTACATAGTAAGTGGTCAAGTCAAAAATCAAATCTGTGGATATGCCAATATCCAGTGAGGGAAGTGTTGCTCAGAGTACGATGCTGTGTGATGGAGATGAATGTGGGGAGTTGTAATAAAAGAGGTAAGAACCTAACAGTCTGGGATATGATTAGCCAGCAGACCTCTGGCTATGCTGTGCTTAAAGCTGATGTTTAAATGGAGAAAGATTCTGAAATAATTTCAAGGCCTTAAGACCTGGTGGATGCGACTGACCAGGAAGTGGCAGGGCTGGCTT
This sequence comes from Petromus typicus, assembly GCA_004026965.1. Taxonomy (NCBI): domain Eukaryota; kingdom Metazoa; phylum Chordata; class Mammalia; order Rodentia; family Petromuridae; genus Petromus; species Petromus typicus. The sequence continues at coordinate 5,061 of PVIR01016308.1, read as the reverse complement.
GAACTGCCTTGCTGATGTCTCTGTAGCCACACCTGTATAATGGCAAACATGTCCCTCCAGCAATTACTGTTTTTGGTGAAAAGCCATGACTGTAACTTCAAGTAAGTGCCAAGGCCAATCTCAAATACTATCTGGTATAGCTCTGTGTGTCATTAGAGACAGGCCATCCAAAATGATTAATTCAAGCCAGACTTATTTAGTATCACTTCCAGACCAAGCCTTGTGTGCTGGGCATTTAAGATTCATAGATGCATAAACCTTCTCAAAGAGAGTCACTTTCTTGGGCTTCAGACAAATAATTCCAATCCAGTGTGATTAAAGCTTTGCTAGGGACATGATTTGCATGTAAAGTGAGGGCAGGATACATATAAGAGGAAAGTTCAGATTTCCTTGGAGTATTTCTTTGTTGGATAAAAGGTCCGAGAGGGTTCCTAGAGGAGGGTGCACTTTTGAGTCTAGAATATCAGCAGGGCATATAAAAATAAGAGAGAAAGGGAGGATATTCTAGGGAAGGTTCTGCAAACTTTAAAATAGAGGACTGGAGAGTAAATATTTTAGACTTCATGGATTAACACAATCTTTGTTCCAGCTACTCGACTAAGCCAAGATAGATTGCATACAGCTCAATGAACTTGACTTGGTTACAGCCATGACTCATGGCTGAAGTGTGCCCTACCAAATAAAATGCAAACACACTTCCTATGCACATTTGACTGTGAGGAAATGGAAGATCTTAGGGTTGAAGTGACTTGCTCTAGGCCAATTAATTACCCATATATGAAATAGGTGAACAGATGAGGAAGCCCAGGCATAGAGGAATCCAGGCATTGGGAGCACTGGGGTACATGGAGAATGTGCCATGTGGTTAACCTGGAAGAGTTGGGCATGCACTGATCCTAGCAGTCTGGACGATGACATCATCGTCCTCTACCTCATGCTTTCCTCCTAACAGCCCACCAATTTCCAAGGTCTTGGCCATGCATCTTCACTCATCTCTCCTCCTTTAGTACAGGGCCTGGAAGTGAACGGGTGTTCAGTCCATGTTTACTGAACTGATTTACCTAGCACTCAGTGAGGTGCCATGGAATGGCATCATGAACATAGGATCTCTTCCAGCTTATGCTGGCACTTACTCAAAGGGAAAAATAGTTTACATCTTTCACTAATTATTTTTTAAATGAATGTTAAGTGGAACACGACAAAATCCATAATTTTGCAAGCTTTATAAAAAGCAGAACATCCTTTTTATTGCCAAGAAAAAATGCTGGTGTTAGGGACAGCAGGTTTTTTTTTTTTTTTCTTTCTTTCTTTCTTTTTTTTTTCTGGATCAGGTTAAAAACATTTGTGAAATAATCAGTCCTAAGTGTCAATCTTCCCTTAGGAAGACTGTTTCTAGGGAAATTTAAAAAATACCTCTTGAAATCAGATGGGAAATAATTATTTTCAGTACTGGGCATTTAACTCAAGGCCTTCAAATTAAGCTATGTTACCAGCCCTTTAGTTTTTAAAACCATTTCTGAGATGTTTTTGCTAAGTTGCCCAGGATAGGCTCAAACTTGGAATCCTCCTACCTCAGACTCCCAGTTTTCTGAGATTACAGGCATGATTTTGGTAAATAGATACTGTTGTAGAGACTGAAAGATATTTGCCGTCCGTGCAGCTGGGACATAGTATTTAGCAGTATTGCTCTCTTCCTGGAGGAAGTCTATAAGAGAGCTACAATTTGAAAACTTAGACTGGTTATACTACACTGCTGTGTACTATCAGCTCATCGCCACCCTGGCTCAGGTTTACTCCTGTGTGACATTTCTCTTTCTAACTTGATTGTCGAAAGAATAGCATCTGGCCCCCAGGCAGATGTGCTTTTGATTGAGCCTTAGAAAAACCTTCGGAGGTACTGGCTGTTACTTTTCAGGTGAGGAAGCTGACTGTAAGAGCACAGGTAATCTGGCTAGAGTGATTCTGGAGAGAGACTGCAGAAATCTAATAGGAGCCAGTGTTGGGCAACTTTATAGTGGTGCTGTTTCCACTTGAGTAACCAGCACATTTGTCAAGAGAGTCCCTGTCCTCACTCATGGGCTCAGGGTTGCAAGGCAGGTAGGACCTGGATCTCCAGAGAAGCATAGGAGAACTGATAGCTGGAGGCAGTGAGACCTGTGAGAGTGTCAGGGACTGAGTGATGTTTATCCTAGAGAAGAAAAGACCAGCAGAAAGTAATAGCTATTGCCATAGCTTGCAAGCTTTAATGATGCAAAGATTTCTATTATTATATAATTTCACCTGCCTCCTATTCATCTGACTGAGGAGGGAGAGAGTTTTGTTGTAGGGTTATAAGAATGGCCTAGAATGCCAGTTGATACAGGACAAATGAGATTGACAGCAGTTTCTTAGTCACCCATGCTCATAACCCAAGGAGCAAAGAAACACATGACAGGCAGAGACATGTGGGAGTGCACATGTGAGCAGAGTGAGCCAGCAGGGGATGTGGGAGGCAGGCTTTGTAGATGTAAGAGGGCGGGGTAACCTGCCTCCCTGGGAGGCTGTGATTGACTTGTTTGGCTGATTATTCCACAAGCTGGTAGGGAACTATTTCTCTTATATAAGGAAGAATGTTGCTTGGCCCCCTGGAGGAATGTTTGTCTAGAGGAACTTCAGCAACAGCTAGGGAGGGGAATTTATGCTTACGATGCTGTAGACCCTCTTGACTTTCTTACCTATCAAAGCAGTACATAATGTTGAAATTTATTTTAGGTTTTAGACCACATATACTCAATATATATTTACTCAACATCCACTGTGTGTTGTGTACCATGTTTAGGGCTGGCCATACCAATGTACAAAAGACAATCTCTGCTCTCCTGGGGCTGACATTCTAGAAATCACAGACAAAAACCAAATATGCAGTATATGAGACTGTGAAGAGCACATTGGTGGAAACACTGAAAAAGAGGACTAGTGTCTGTGGCCCAGTTAAGCCAGGAAGGGGCTCGCCAAGGAGATGGTATTTAAAATGAAAACTCAATATATGGCATTGAAGGACTGGGAAGAACATTCATGGCAGGGAGTAGACTTATATTGATGGGTCCTTCTCAAGACCTGCTACATTTGAGGAAAAATAAGAAGGCACAGAGAGAATGAAGGGGAGAGTGACAGGAATACAGTTGAAGAGTCACAAGGGGTGAGAATGTGTAGGCCTTTATCCAGGCTCCACTTGATGGCATTTGGGCAGTTTTCAAGATTTAGCTATTATAGACTGTGCTGCTATAAGCATATGTTGCTGTGCTATGATGCTTTGAATTCTTTTGTAAATAAAGATGTGATTTTTAATAGAGTATTATTCAGTTATAAAAAATGATAAATTAAAAACTTTTCTAGCTAAGTGGATGTGTATTGACGCCATACTTATAAGTTAAATGTGCAAATACCATGTCATTTCTGTAATGTGAGAGTCTATGGCCATAAAACCCTGAATGCACCTGATCTTGTTGCTAGTGTGAGAAACTAAAGGTGTAAACATGGTCCAGAATGTATGATAGGTATTGTGAAATAGGAACAAAATGTTCAGAATGAAAGAGGAACTGGGTAGGCACAAGGGAAAGCAAAGACGCGAAAGAAAAAAAATGTGAGAGTGCAAAGGAAACAGTGGAAACAAAGGTTATGTGTATAGAGGGTGGGAGTTGAAGGGAGAGCAGGTGAATTGGAAAAAATAAGAATCAAGATTATGTAGGCTTTCTAAGCAATAAGAATACCAAGATTTCTTTTTAAATACAGTAAGAAACCTTTTGAACATTTTGAGCAGGGAAGTGACATGATTTTGACTTTTGAAAGAGTCAGTAGTTTTTTGAGAATAAAGTTCAGGAAGGCATACATGGGAGCCAGGCTGTTACCCTCCTCCAAAGGAAAGCAGATGGCCAAGACTTGTCTGGAGGCTATGAGAAGTGATAAGATTAGGGTAGAGATTCTCAACTTGTAGTAATGTCCCTCAGGAGCACTAAGAAATGTCTGGAGACAAGTTTTATTTCTACAAGTTGGACTTGGACAAGGAATTGCTATTGACATCCAGTGCATAGAAGTCAGGAATGCTGCTAAACTTATAGTGCGTAGAGCCTCCCCACCAAAAATTATCTGGCTCAAAGTTTAAAAAACTGTGCCCTAGAGACACATTTTTGAAGATAGAGTTGATAAAATCTGCTGAGGAGTTGGATGGTGTGTGTATGTGTGTGTGTGTGTGTGTGTGTGAGAGAGAGAGAGAGAGAGAGAGAGAGAGAGAGAGACAGGAGGAGGAGAAGGAGGAGGATGGGAGGGAGTGAAGAATGATGGGATGATGCCAGGCATTTTGAGGGATTCTGAAGGGCCAAGGAAATGCCAGTCTCCATTATTAAGGTGAGAGAGTCTGCGGGGAAAGGTTGAATGGGATTAACCAAGAATTTAGCTTTTAGCATGATAATTATGAGAAGCCTGTGATATAATGTAATGATTCTTTAGAGGAGCCCAAAGAGCAGCCAGAGAGCAAGAATGGGGATAAAGTGAATAGTGGCCATAGAAGTCATGTACAGAAAGCATTTCAAATCTTAAGTGCAGCAGAATGATTGAAAGGGATGGGGAAAGAGGATGGCATATTGGATTTGGCAATGGGGAGGTCATCAGTTATCAAGTCCCGGACAGTGCTAGGGGGTGGTAGGGGTGCAATCCTACTGGGAAGTGATTCTTCAATCTAAATCTGTCTCCCTGTGATTTTTTTTTTTTTTTTTTTTTTTAGTTTTTTTGAGACAGGGTCTCACTTTGTAGTTCAGCCTGGTCCTGAACTCAGCCTCAAACTCAGCAATCCTCCTGCCTCTGCCTCCTGAGTGCTGGGATTACAGGCATAAGCTGCCACGACCGGCACTGTGGTATGTGGTATTGATTGCTGGTGGGTGTGAGTCACCATGTCCAGCCCTGTGGTATCAAACCTAGGCCCTTGTGCTTGCAAGACAGGTGCCAGAACCACTGAGCTAAATCCCCACCCCCTCTCCCTGTGATTTTTAACAATTTTATTGCTATGTGCCTCTAGAAGATCATAAA
>PVIR01016307.1:0-36849 GCA_004026965.1 Petromus typicus | reverse complement strand
AATAAGGTGAAAGGGGACAATGTTGAGATTGCAACAAAAAAGTAAGGAAACAAATTTTATGTATATGGGGGGGTGGTAGGGTGGGTAGGGCTATGGGAAAAAATGAGAATTAAGTTGTGTCTTATACTGGTACAAATCCCCATTATGGAGTGCAATCATGATGTGTATATTTAATGTACCAATAAAGATTTTTAAAAAAGAATATTAAAAAAAAAAAAGTTTCAATTCATAGTCAGCTGGCTCCGAGGCAGGATGGCACAGCAGAGGGAATATAAGCTGACAGTGATCTCTGCTGTTCAACCAGAAGTTGCTAAGGTTCCTCTAGGATGGTTCCTCTGAGCATTCCTCCAGCAGCTCCTCAACATCCCCCCTGTCTATCTGCAGCCTGTGGACTCCGCTAAAGTCATCAACCACAAGGTCAATTGAGGTTCCTCTACACAGCCTTCAAAGTCTCTCTTCTGTATAACTTTATCCCACACTTTCTTCCAGACAGATCTCAATGGTCCTGAGAGAGACATCAGTTAACCCCACAGAGGAAAGACCAACAATCTGGTCAGAACTCAAGAGTTTCGTCCTAAGCTAAAACTAAAATTCCAGTCAAATCCAAGTTGTTCGTATTTAAAATATATATAAGGTTGTTTATATATGAGCTTCACTCAAAGGTCCACTGATTTAGTGACATACATACAGTCGATGAGTCCACTCTTCTTTTGATGATTAATTTAAGGCAATTCCTTATCCCTATATCCCTTAGTTAGCTGTCTTACATTCTTACACAGTGGATCCTCAAGTTACAGAGGAACAACATGAGTTATAACAGGAATTTTAGTTTTAACTTACAAAGTTTTGAGTTAAGACCTGAATACCAGCCATTTATGTTTCCAGATGGTCTCAGATTTAACCCTTAAAGGCTCTGGAAGGAGCATTACAACAGCCTCTTCTGTGTGGGCTCTACCTCTTTCTTTATCTGAAAAAAATAGCAACAGTTTCCTAGAGTTTCTTTGATGTTTAAAATAATGTATATAAAATATCTTACACAGTGTCAAATATACTCATAAAGTATATTTTTGAACTATTTTTCATAAATATAAATGTTATGAGATTTAACTTGCTTCACTTTATAATCTCATCTTTTCTTTACTTATAAAATCTGACCCAGTTTACAGCCTGGGACCTCACCATTTAATCTACCATCTCTAAAGCCTAGTTTCATATTCCCAAAAGACTCCTGTACATCCACAGTGAAGGAAAACCTCACCATGACTCAAACTCAATCTTTATTTTCCATTTTACTCTGAATGGAACCACCATATACCTAAGCTCTTTCCAAACTTCTTTGACTCCTTCATACTGTCACTTTCTTGTCAAACATAATGAACTCACACCGTATAGCATATTTCTATTTTACTTTCCTTCTTTCAATTCCAAACACCAGTCATCTAATTCAAAGTGTTACTCACCAGAATTACATAATTGGAATGGTCTCCTTGTCTTCTCCGTCTTCCTGCCTTTAATCCATATACCTTACTGAGTAATCAGTCTCCCTAACCATTATTAAGTCCTTTTCACTCAGGCCACAAAACATGTCTATGAGTCCCCACTGCTTGTTGAACTTCAGATCATTTCTTCCAGAATTCAAATCCTCTCACAAGTAGCTCCACCCAACTTGCAATCTTATTTTCATTTCTTTCTTAAAATGGTGTTGAAAACCATCAGCAGCTATTGTCCACAGATGACCTGATGCTTCATAATTAGTGCACACCAGCCCTTGTGTAGGAGTCTATCTTCTTTCATCTCAAATTCTAACTCCCCAATTATTCATCTCAGTATCTTCAGTTTCCAATTCTGTCTCGCCTCCAAGTGTCAAGTAGAGAGAAAAAGTTTCAAAGTTAGGAATAATTCTTTTCCTACTAACCTATTCTTCTCTTATCTGTGACTATAGACTCCTTATGCAATGTTTCTATTCCTCTTAACACCCTGCCATGTATATAATGTACATAATGCCATATTTAGCTAAGAAAAACAGTGAGTAAATTATTCAAAGCATTCATGAACAAAGAAAATTGCTGGGTTTGGACCTAACCCTGATTAAGAAAGCAGTTATAGGAATAAGTCAATACTGATTAATATTTTATGTTCTTTATGACATGAAAAGGATCACCAGGCCATGTATCTTAATTGTCCCTCGATTCTGAATTAGTCTTTTGAAGAGTATATAAAAGAGACAGGAAAATAATATTCTGCTACAGACAAGGCAAACTTCATATGTCTTAGGTAAAATAATCCAAAACACCTAGGAGACAGTAATGATAAAACAACTCAGACAAAAGAATGAATAACGGATGATATATAGGTTTGCACTATGATATGGAAACAGAAGAATGAAAGAAAAAAATAACATTATTTTGCTGCAAGCTCAGAGGAATCATGACACTGAACAGAGTTTTCCCTCAAAGCTCTGCTCAGTTCTGGATATCACGTTGTGTAATAGTTGTAAAACACTGGAGGCATTTCTGAGGAAAGCAATAAAAGTGAGCCAAGAATAGCTGGATACAGACTGAATCTACACATTGCTTCCGTGTTTAAGTGGACTGTAAAATTTAATCCCAACCATTTATTTCCATTAACACAGCAGCAAAGAATAGATCAGTTTGAAGAACCAAACAATTTTGCAAACGTCTACATCTGTGCAAACTTACTTCAACTCTGAAAAATCAGTATACAGCTTCTTTTAGCGTTGAAAGCCTGAAGAGATCATCTTTTGTGACGTTCTCTAGATATAAGATACATGAACCCACGTACATTCTGTTTCAAATGCTATGAAGAATAAACCAAACGCACAAAATTTATGTTACAAAAGAGGGGAAGGTGCCTTATTGAAAATTAAGCATGAAATTCTAGTGGCTTGAGAGAGTGAGTTTTCTAGCTCTCTCTGGTTGAATCCCAGATCCTCAAGGTACTTAGCTATGTTTCCTTGGGCAAATTATTCGGCCCACTTGGGCTACTGTCAGAACTCACCATCCAGGAAGGTAGTAAAGATGGAATAAACTAACACACCAATGTGCCTGTGTATCTAATATGCAAGCAGTACACATTACTTTCAAGGTAGACTTAAAATAAAATCATAAAAGGTGATGATGATCAGAGTAAATCACACAAAATTTACAGTCAGAAATTTATAATCATTTGAGACTCAAGTTGTAGTTGTAGAACTTACCATGGGGCCTATGAAATGACCTCTATCCTCTCTTATTCAGTTTCTCTAAAGTGGTAATACTTATTGTATTACATTAAAGGTTCTCTATGATGATTAATAATATAAAACAAAGAAGTCTGTAAAAAGTTCCTCATTGTGAACATCAGCCCATGTCAGAGCACATAGTGTTTAATGGATATTCCATAAATGCTGATGGTAGAGAAATTTCATCACAAATCATTTTAAGATACCTATTAGTTAAAAAAGAAAGGAATGAAGAATTCATCTAGCAATGCTTATAAGTGTGTACTTTATTGATTTGCTTTGTTTTAATTTCCCAAGCAGTTATCTCTACTTGCAATTTTGCATATATGGAATCAAACACTTGTATATAAAAATAAAAATGAAGTTATATTTCTCACTAAGAAAAAAAAAAACAAATCCCCAGAACCAAAAAAAATAAAGAAAAAAATAATTTATAAAGTCACTAAGTTTAAGTATATCCAATGTATTATAATCAAGCTATCACACTGTATATTTCAGCTAGTTCAGAAATGAGACTAAAACATAACATTTGAAATGTATTTAAGGCACTAAATTCAATTTATTCTCCCACAGACTTGTAGTGGGACAGATTTCCAGGATCCAAACGGACTAATTTTAAAATAAGCAGCTCTACTGTGAAACATTACGGAGAAAAAAAATACTTTTTGATGTAAAGTAACAGTTTTCATGAAGTCACATCTTGCTTCAATGGAAAACAGCAAACACATAGAGCTTATTATTCCAATAATTGATTAAAGATGTGAACAAACTAAAAGACCTGTGTAGATCCACGTGGAGCCCTTCTTCAGACAGGCGTGAGGGAGTCAAGGAGGGGGAGGGGCCCCGATGGTCCCACGGCCATGATCTGACATGGTGGCTGGCAGCTGAGGAGACTGGACCATCTGTTGATCAACTACGTATGGCACGTTGGGGTGTATTTCCCAGACATGAGTTCCTAAACGTCCCTTTCCATGTAAACTACCTAAATGTCTACCATTTCCCTTTGTAACACATGCAACATGTATCAACTTTCATAAAGTTATCTAATGTTCCTTTAGAGCCACTTTATTTTTATAAAAGAGATATTGCATAGAACTCAGTTATTCTCATCAATACATTAAATAGAGGAAGTTATTATTAACAATAATAACACTGAAAATATTTGTTATGTTCTTGCTGCATGTTAGACAATTGTGATATTAGTTATTCATGGTTACACAGCATTTTTATATTAATTAGGGTACATGACCCCTCTAACAGTTTTATAAAACAGATGCTATTAATCCTCATTTTAAATCTGAAAACTCTCCACATCCAGTATTATACTTAGTACTAAAACTGAAACAGCATTCCCATTAAAGTCAAGAGTCGGAGAAGAATATCTCTCTTGTTCATTTCTTCTTCTCTCTCTCACTTTTTTTTTTTTTTTTTTTGTAGTACCAAGGATTGAACTCGGAACCTTGTGCTTGCAAGGCAGGAGCCAGAACCACTGAGCTAAATCCCCTGACCTGTTGATCATTTCTTATGAAATATTATTTTGAAATTTGTGGTTAATGAATTATGAAAGCTGTAAAGAAGAAAACATTATTTTGGTCTTGTAGTATTTATTATTCAACAAATAAAATCCAAAAAATTAATTTTAAAAGCACATAAAGAAATTAAAAAATTGCTGTTATTAGACTTTTCAGAGACAAAACGAGCTTAACCCTTATGTGCCTTGTTGTCCTTTGATGAATTGTTCACAACAGCGGAACATAATGAAAAGTGTTCTATCCAAATTCTTGTTTCTTGAAGTTTTCTAGGTAAAATAATTCATGTAAAAATTCAGAAAATCAATCTTCAGTGCAAATGGGCTAATAAGCAATGATTTAAATACACAAAGATTACTTACTTGGGTAAACAGTATGGAAGTAGACAGTCATTTTCCAAAATCATGAGTCAACTACTTCCAGATTTCTATTCTGCCATCCCTGGCAAATGTGCTCGTGGCTCGTAGGTCCAGAAATCCCTGCATTCTGGCCAGCACAGCTGAAGAACTACTATCTAGAAGTCATTTGGCATTTCCATTCACATTTCACTGGAATGATTATAGTTTTTTCACATGGCCACGCTGAGTGATGACAAAGGCTTTAACACGTCTTTACTCAAGATGGCCATGTGTCCAGTTAAAAATGCAAGAGTTTTGTAAAAGAGGAAAGGAAGATGCATCAGCTAAGAGTCACCTCTCCAGTCCAGTCCAGGCATACCTCCTTGTGGGGACAGCTGAGCCCACACCCTTGCTCCAGATGCTAATTCCCACCCCTACTGTAAGTTCCTACTTTGTACTCTCACCGTTGTTTTTCCTGTCTCCTATTTAGAGCTATTCTCTAATATCTATACCTGTCTGATTTGCCACTGACTTAATTATCATGTCTGTCGCATTTTCTGGTTCCTTTCTTCTTTATCCAATTTCTAATTACTATGTGCCACGTATTTATTCTTTCTAAATGATCTTGCCTAGTCCCATGGACTTAATATTTGCTCTATATTAATGACTTAAGGTATTAGTTTCCATATGGATCTTTCTGGAACCAATATTTGTGCATCCAACAACCTGCTTGATATCTCCCTTTGGAAATCCAAAGTAATGTCCACATTAAATAAACCCCAAACAGACCTTTTGAATTACAGTCCCATTCAAATCTGCTTCTGTGCTTCTTTGTCTTGGTCTGTGCCATAAAGTAGCTATTTTCCTAGATTCCTCTTTCTCACATACCCACCAACAATTCCATTGTCAACTCCTTTTTATTCTGTAATGATACCTACATTCAGCACCCCTCTGGATTGGCAGAAAACCAAAGAACTTCATGGAATTATAGTAAAGACCTTCCAGTTCACTGCAAAGGGTGAGAGCTAAGCATTCAGCCTGGAACAACCCCAATGCTGACAATGGAGCAGGACTACCTTCCTCTTCTATGAGGCTTTTCTATACAAATGTGTATCACTATGAAGATGAATAGAAGGTAAAATATATCATTATATTTTTTAAATGAGTGGTTTCTATGGACCAATGAACTATGCTAAAAAAGTTTTACTTTGTGCATTTTCAGTAGTTTAGCGGTTTTTAGTTTTGTGTGCTTTTAGTTTTTAATGTGAAGCAAAATACTGAAAAAATAGAATGATATCTAATACAATAGAGTTAAAATAAAAGGTCATTCTCATCATGGCTGCAGCAACAGATACACTGTAAACATATACTCCCAAAATTCCCTGGGACTTGTCACGTGTGCTACCTAGGTTAGCATGCCATTAACAAATCAGAGTGCAGTGCAGGTGGGGGAACTGTGTAATTGTCCTTCTACTCTGACATTCTGTCAGTTTATGAATGTGAGAAGTCACTGAAAACCATATTTCAGAAACAAGATTGTCATTGACTTTACAACTGACTACATTTACCCCTGAACAAGTAGCAATGAGACTCTCAAAAAACTAAAGAGATAGTTAAAGTAAAATATTTACACCAATCCAGACACATATTCTCTACTTTCCTTGATCTATAAACTTAAAAAATCAAAACACTAAGGAAAGCAATATCAAAACAATGATCAATAGACTCTCAACATTTCAAGATCTATTTATGAATTCTGATCCAATTCTAGCATATAGGGTAAACTAGAACTTACAACGGGGGAAGGGGAGAGGTGATATTTTGGCCTAGATACTTTGTCAACGTTTTTAGTTTCTGTCATTAGTTCTGGGAGCTTATGCACTGAGCTTCATCCTCAACCTCTTTTTTTTTTTTTTAACTTACAGACTAACTTGCCAAGTTTTCTAGGCTGAGCTTGAATTTGTGATCCTCCTGCTTCAGGCTTCAAGAATACTGAAATTTACGGTTCACTTTAAAAACTAAAGTCTGCATTTTTCTCTCTCTTCAAGAGGAACAAATTCATTTTAAAAATTTAAAGAATTCCAAAGAATGGAATTCTTAGAACACATTAAATAGAACATATCAGACCTATGACATATCAGACACAGTCTCCATGACTTAGGGTTGGCGAAACAATGTAGCCCCTAGGGTGTTAATAAGTATGGTGCATATAGGACAATGCTTCAAGGGGATGTTGACCCAAAGACAGAGAAGAAATATACAAAGCATATCAGACTATAACCAGCCTCAATCAGAGTCCAACCCCACCTTCTAATGTTAAGAATCTCACCGGTTTAGATTCTTATGGGTGGGAGCTATATGATTTTGTTTATCTTGGTGTGATTTTTATGACTGTTTGTCACACAGCATTATCACAATAATATTTGACAAATACACCTATCAGAGTTACTTATTAAGACATTCATAATAGGGCCTGGAATTTAGCTCAGTGGTTCTAGCACCTGTCTTACAGGTAGAAGGACCCAAGTTCGATCCCCAGTAGCCACACACAATACTGGGTGTGGAGACTCACGCCCAGCAGCAATCAGTACCACATACTAGTGCCAGGCATGGTGGCTCACGTCTGTAATCCCACTCGGGAGGCAGAGGCAGGAGGATTGCTATGATGTGAATTTGAAGCTGAGCTCAGGGCCAGACTGAACCACAAAGCGAGACCCTGTCTCAAAAAAAAAAAAAAAAAAAAAAAAAAGACATCCATAACATAAAGCATGTTGATTTTTTAAATGATGCTTTTTGGCTGGAAGTGTAGCTCAGCGGTAGAATACTTACCTAGAATGTACAAGGTCCTTGGTTCAATCCCCAATACCACATAAAAAGAAGGAAGGGAAAGAAGGAGGGAGAGAGGGGAAGGAGGTAGCAGAGGAAAGAGGGAAGAAAGGAGACAAAGAGGAAAGAAGAGGAGAGAAAGGGAGAGAGGGAGTGAAGGAGGTGAGGAGGTAAGGGAAGAGGAGGAAGAAGGGGAAGGGAAGAAAGAAAAATGCATTATGCTTTTCAATTTTAGAGTATTAACAAAAAGGAAGTCGACCATTTCGTTTATCAGAGGAAAAGAGTGCAACTAAATAAGCCTGTGTTGTTGCATTACAGTAACAAAACTCTTTTCTCTAAGTGCATTATATATCTCTTTTGGAAATCCTAAAATAGGCTCAATAATTAATCAGAGAGTGGTAAAAATAAGATTGCTACTTGGGTTCTCAGCTTTTAAATCTCATATGTCTCCAGTAAGTAAGGCTCCTCTCAATACTTGAATGAGAAAAATATAGAGTGTCTCCATAATTTAGAGAATGCCATGTATCACCCCCAAATTAAATAAAGATGTGTTCTGAAGGCTCATTTGAAGCAGCTAGCCCCTTGGTGAATAAGCTTGTTTCCTCTATGCAAATAAAATAAAGACCTTTATACATTATTTTCTAGGAAATGTACTAGAGACTAGATAAAATAGAAGTTCTCCAGAAAGAGATGAAACCTTCGTGTCACAATTCATCTTTAGGACATGAAATTATTGTCCTTCCAAAATAGAAATGAGAGTTTTCTCATGGATTCTTGTTTATGAAAATTCTTTTTCTTTAAAACATATGGTTTACAGTTGACTGAGGAAGGACTGTTTATCCTACCATTGGATGTATATCATCATGTAAAATTCTTATGATCCTTACATCCCCAGGGCCATGTAGCATTACTTCTTTCATTTTCACATCTCCAGAGAATGCAGAGACATTCCATGAATTACTTTTCCCCCTGCGTGAACATTTGGCAGGGATGATATCACTCCAGATGTCTCTTGTTTTTCATGTGGGTAATGACTTTACTCATCAGAGAGTTGTAGGGACTCAAAGTTTGTCCCCATCTCGCTGTTGAGGGAAAGAACACTGAAAACATTGTTGCCAGAAGTGTCTCAGGCATGACATCCAGACAAAGCTTCAATATGTGAAATGATTTCTTGTCCCCTTCCCCTACAGTAACACAAAAATCTCTGTATAAAGTAATAAAATTATCAACATCTTTCTTCAAAACCAATAAGAGGACTTTGAATGTAAGCAACACCATCAATTTCCTTCTTAAGGAGCAGAAGACTGTTTTGTGCATATCAGTATTATGTTAGGGGAAGGAAAACTGAAGACTTCACCTTGAGTCATTATACTACTAGCTTATCTCAGTTTCTCGAAAAGAAAATTTTATGTTACATCTTTTTTATAAGACTTTTTCTGGTCTATTTCTTGTACTCTGAGTAACAACATTGGAGGCAATGAAATACGGTGTATTGACTATTGGTATTCTCTTATTGTTATGAAATCTTTATTTTTTCATAAAATAAAAAATTAGTCCACAGCGATGGAAAGTTTGGATAAAGTCACCCTAATCCAGAAGAGCTATATTGGAATAACTTTTAATATGGTTGACTTGAGGTTCTACAAATCATTATAATCTCATTATTTTATATTTGGTTAAATTCATTTCCCATAAGTAGAAAAATATATTGATGAACACAGTATGAAGTGGTAAGGAGCCATTTTATCTATGCAGAGTTTAACTATGTTATCATCTCACCTAAACCAGAATAACTAACAAAACTGGAATTGGGCAGAGAAGACACAGGGTATTTAAGATAGGTGTCCCTGGGCCGGGGAGTTAGTTCAGTGGTTCCGGCACCTGTCTTGCAAGTGCAAAGGCCCTGGGTTCGACCCCAGTAACCACATAAAATACTGGGTGTGGAGACTCACTCCCAGCAGCAATCAGTACCACATATCACAGTGCCAGGCATGGTGGCTCACACCTGTAATCCCAGCACTCAGGAGGCAGAGGCAGGAGGATTGCTGTAATGTGAGTTTGAGGCTGAGCTCAGGGCCAGCCTGAACTATAAAGTGAGACCCTGTCTCAAAAAAAAAAAATTTAAAATAAAAAATAAAATAAAATAGGTGTCCCATTTATTTTCATTTATACACTTTTGTAACGATCCAGATTATTGTAATAAGCTCTATGTCTAGGGTTTATCCTTAAAATGTTAATAATCCATCATGAAAAGTCTTCTTAAAAATGATAAACTCTAAACTTCCATGTTTCATTTTTTTCTGAACGTTTAATATTATATTAAGTATCAGTCAATACAATTGCACTGTATAAGGCTTTGGAAATTCATTCCATCATCAACACAGCCACAAAGTGACTACTTCAGGATGCTGCAGTGTTTTAGTTCATCTAGAGAAAGGAAGACGTCAGCACTCGTGTGGCTGTGAGGGCCGAGGCACACGTGCACTCTCTGCACTCCCCAAAGGCAACACTGAATTCATTCAAGAATTTTACATTCTTGATACTAGTGCTAATGACACGGAAGAAATGCAGAATGAACATTTTACTCATGTATAAACCTCCACAATTCTCCTACTACCTTCCAAGGAAGTGTCATGGTTATTCAAAAATCACATCAAATGATCAATTCTTTAATCTTCATTTCATATATGATATTCCTTTGATTAAGCCAATGCATTCATCTTAAGTTTTGAAAAACGCACATAACTTTTATGGTGTTCAATAACCATGCATTTACTCGGAACCTAAAGAAAGGTTAGTAGCAAGTATAAAATATGCAACCTCTTTGACCTTGGGCTCTGGATGTATGGTCAGGACATCTAGGGGAAACTGCTCCTTTGATCCATTCCCTCTTCCAATGAGATAACAGATTTTTCTTTTCCAGAGACCAAGATTTACAAAAACAAACAAGTTTGTTTATTTCTAAAGTTCATGCATGGTATTCATACCTCCTCCTCAAGATGCAAATACAAAAGATTAAAGTAATGAAGGGGAAAATAAATGTTCTTTCACATGCATTTTCACCAAAAATCATGAGGTCTAAAAGCATAAGGATCTTACCAGAGCCAAAGTAAGGTATAGCACAAACCTATTCTACAGCCAGAACCTGAAATGTTTCCCAAAGCTCTATATTTAAAG
This sequence comes from Petromus typicus, assembly GCA_004026965.1. Classification (NCBI taxonomy): domain Eukaryota; kingdom Metazoa; phylum Chordata; class Mammalia; order Rodentia; family Petromuridae; genus Petromus; species Petromus typicus. The sequence continues at coordinate 25,738 of PVIR01016307.1, read as the reverse complement.
GCTTGAGTCCAGCTTGGCACTAGAGAGAGTGGGCACACTTCAAGAGATGGAGCCTCGCGGAAGGTTTTAGGTCACTGAAGAACATGTTCTTGAAGGAAATGGTGATCCAAAATGAACCTTCTATTTTTGTAAGTTTATTATTTCAGGTATTTGTTACAGTAACCGAAAGCTGACTTATGCACCCTGGCAGTGTTTTTTTCCAACAGCATCTATTGCTATTTGTCATTACAGAAAGCAACCCATGGCCTCAAGTCTATATTGTCAAATATATCAAATGAGCCTTTCCCTCAGGGTGATATACTTTCAGCTCTAGAGTTTTCCTCGATATTTTCAGAACAACATATGTAATTACCTCCTAAGATATCACCTACTTTTTATTTAAACTGGTCATGTAGAAGTTTTTTTTCCTTAAGACATGAATAAAATTATATGTTTTTTAAACACTTCAAATTCTCTGTAAAAATCCCCATCTAACAAGATTAGAGTTGACAATTAAAACTGACCTTGAAGTAGATGCTTATTGTAAGTGTTCATTCCGATCAAAAATATCAAACTTAAAAATATATAATCACTACTTAAAGCAGAAATTTAATAGGCATCCTGCCCTTTTCAAAAATAATGTGAAGTCTAACCCAGGAAATAAGATGCTCACTTAGAAGGATATTGTACCTTCACAGAGTTCTATATGTGTATAACAAGCTAGGGGACTTTTTAAAAAAATGTACCAATAAAGATTTAAAAAAAAATTTAGAACAGGTGAGAAAACAACAGTTGCTATTCTTATTTTGAGGGCTTGAAGGGCAGATCAAATGAAGCCGATCAACAATAATAATGATTCATGAGCTTCATCTAATGATAATCTTTAATACCTAAGAGAACAATCTCGATAGACACAAACAGCAACAAAATCTGCTCAATGAAGGGCATTTTGAGTGCAAACATGTGCAATGAGCAACATTTTTTTGAAAAAGAAAAGTTTAAAAGTCAATCCAGCACAACGTGAAGGAAGAGAGTTAGCACAGTAATTTTAAATCTTGGTATGTTCAGCCCAGTTAAGGGACAAGAAAACTGAGGGTTGGAAAATTTAGTTAATTTCTAAGAAATTTAGAACTTTATACAGCCTTGTCTGTATAAAATGGGAATTCGCTTAAATCTTTCTTTTCTCATTTTAGACTTCTATTTTAGACTTCGTGATGTTATGGAGCTTCTGTCCCTGTGATTCTCACATGACCCAGGCACCATTCTAGTTGGTGGGTGTAGGGTTAGGGCAAGGAGACAGAGAGATACGTATGTGGAGCTTGTATCATGTTGGAGATGATAATTTAAGAAACAAATAGGATAAAATAATTACCTCCTCACAGAAACAAAATTCAGAGCTGAAAAAAAGTATCCAAAACTGAGGAATAGGGGTTGTTCAGATTCCTGGGAAAGTTCTTGTTGAGAAAATGACTTTCCAATAAAATCCTGAAGAAAGCAAGCTTTCCAGTTCCGGCTGGTGAGACAGGACACACGAAGACCCTGAAGTAAGAGTCTCAACGTATCAAAGAGCAAATGTTAGATAGCAAACAATAAGAATGGAAGGAGAAAGGGAAGGTGATCTTGTCAGAGAGCCAAGGGGGATGGATAAGGCACAGAAGACTTGTTGGTTAAATAACAAGGACACTGGTTTTTATCCTGAGACAGAAGGGAAACTGCTAGAAGTTTCCAGGCAGAAAATTGACATGTTCTGGCTTATATTTGAACAGGGTCATTCCAGCTGCTGCGTTAATAATAGACTGCAAGAAGGACAGAGTGGAAGTAAAATAAATACCCATTTGATGACATTTTTTTTAAAGATGACTCAAAAATACAGGTGACCCTGACTAGGTTTGTAACTCAGTGGTAGAATGTTAGCCTAGCATGCAAGGACCCTGAGTTTAACACTCAGCACTACAAAAACTAAAAACGAAAAAGACTAATTGTCCTTAGTCACAACAGGAGAGCTGTTATTATTCTCACTGATCAGGGTATGCTCTTCTAGAAAACACATACACCAGAGGCTCTGTATTGTTACCATTAACAATCGCAGGAGACCACGCCCCTCCCGGCCGCTGAGGAGCTGGGGTGCTGAGTCACTGTGAGCGCAAATAATAAACAGCCTCTCAAAAGAAATGAAAAGGCCTTGGCATCTAATGGAGTCGTTTGGGCAAAGTGTGGCAGGAGCCCTATTTACCATCCTCGCTCTGTTCTGTGGCTCTGGCTCCCTTAATGGGAAGCATCAAAGGGTTGCAAGGAAGCAGGGAATTTAGCTTTTATCAAAATGTTTATATCTAAATTTCAGTGCTAACATCAAAGAGCAGCCGGTCACACCAACATCGGCAACAGAACGCACGGGGGTGGCTTTATACTCGTCCCACGCCTAGTAGGCTTTCCTGCGGAAAAGCTAAAAGCTACACGAAACATAACAAAACTCATGAACCCTAATTAAATTTCTCCTTAAAACACCATCATTAGACATTAACTAGGGCTATTTTATACTCTGAGAAAGGAGCTGTTCAGCTTTATTTCTGCTTAATAAAAGAGAACCCGGCAGTTTGAGGGGAAGCAGTTCAAGCGGTCCAGACAGAGCAAACATGACACTGAATAGACACTCAGGGACCCTTCCCGGTCTCCCCTCTTCCCTTTCACACATGTTGAAGTACTCTCCTTCCGAGGGAAACACACCCCAGGGCGCTCCAGCGATGCCCTGTAACAATTCATCCAGCTATGGTTCGTTGAGTGTCTATTTTGTGCCAAGTAGTATTGTAGGGGCTAATAATACAAAAATCAGGAAGCAAACCCTGGTCTCTGTTGTAGAGGACCAGGGAGAGGAGAGGGGAGGCTGAGGGATAACTCACCTCCAGGTTCACCACTGACACCTCACGCATAGCCTTTCGTAGCTGGCAACAGTAGTCTTCTTCCAGGAGGAACACGCTTACAGCACAGCAGGGCTTCTGCATAAATGCTGATGGATCACGCATCCTTTTGATGTGGCCTGGTCCCCCGTCACATTTCTGAGCACTCATGTTTGTGTGTAAGGCTGCGCAGAAACAGGAGGGAAGACAACACAGATGAGCTGAGCTTTGTCCACAGTAAACATGTCAGAATCCAGGAATATCAGATTTTTATCTTTTGAAGTATCCCTAAACATTTTCTGAGCTTATGTTAATTGTTGTTGCCCCCATTCAGATTTCAGTTCCTACCACTTCTGCTCCTCCCAGGTTACCGTTTCCAAAGGATGTTTATGAGTTTTACCTGATCTGCAGCACACGTTTCAGTGCCTATTCAACAGCCCTTCCTCATTCTACCTTCCTTCCAGAATTCAAATTACCCAGAGATGTCCTTTCCCATCTACGACACTGGGCGAAGTGACGACAAATTCAACTCATATTCAGCTAAGGGTATTATCAGCGAGGTGTTAATATTTTCAGAGTGGATGCATGATCCAAGATGGCTTAAATCAGACTAAATGGGAGTTGTCCATAGTAAGGGGGAAAATTTTCACTTTCTCTCTCTCTCTCTCTCTTTCTCTCTCTCTCTCTCTCTCTCTCTCTCCTGCTAGATAAAAACTAGAGATTAGAGTTAACACCAAGTTGTGGAAATGGAGGCTGCCATAGAGCTCTTAAAATAAATCAACCCTGAGGCCATAGGAGATGACTGGTATCTTTATCGTCTAAGACAGTCCAGTCAGGTGCTCTATTACTTGCAACCCAGAGCATTCAATCAATATACACCGGAATTGTCACAGCTCTGGGCAAGTTTATGTTATGTTTCATTTGCAGTTGAGATTCGAAACAAGAAAAGATTCTTCATATCACAGGATCTATTCACACCACTCCAGTTCTTATAACATGAAGAGAAGTAACCCTGTCAGGGACCAAAAATTTGATCCTCAAAGAAAACATGGATACAGGACTCTCAGGTTAAATTTTAGCACTGCCAATGGTAGCATTGTAGTACGATTTTGGGTTCTCAAAGACAGAATTTGAACAAGCACATAACTGAAAACCATATTAAAGAAACAGAGCTGTGAAAAGAAACGCTGAAGATGGCTTACCTCTGTAGGATGAAAACAAAGTAAGACATGAAAATAAAATCTACTCTGGAGTATGAATATTCCCTAGAACTTCTCATCTCAATTTTAATGTGGAGAAATAGGAAGCAGATAACAGGAATTACAGTATATGTTATGTATTCTATTATATCATAGAATATATCTAGCATATATGTCTGGTAAATTTTGTTTTTCTTATAGACCAGACTTAAACCCATAGATAAATTCCATGTGTTACTCTCTTGTATTGGTGGATCAGGGTAAATCTCTGGAACATTGTTTACAAAGATGGCTGCAATGACGTCTTCCATTCCTGGAAGCACACAGCTCTGGGAAGTAACTTTTGCCTTCAGAGAGAGCCTTTTGCATCCCCTTGACAGGGGTCAACCCTATACAATGTTTTTCTATAGACAATGGAATGCGGAAGTGTCCGATGTGATGCCAGAGCCTTGACTTCTGGAAGTCTTTGTATCTTTCTTTCCCACCCTGTGGCTGACCTAAGACTGCTTGAAAAAAGCCAAGCTGGCCTTCTTGGGGGTATCCTGGGGGAGAGACACCTGGTGTCCGAGACCCAGCCTCCTTCAGAGAGGCCTCAGGCAGGTTCTGGGCCCATCTGGGACAAGTGAGCCCTCAAGTCCACCCACAGGCGCACAGCAAGCTCATCAGTGACACCAGAGAGTCCTGCATAAGTACTGTCCGGCTGAGCCCAGCACATATTGCACAACTATGATCAAGAAATTGTTTTGGTCACTACATTTTTGGATAGAAAACTGATCATCTTTCCTATCTGTTGAAAGCATAATTCTGGTGTAAAATCAAGTAAAAATTACACCCCTTCAAGATTCTGTCTCAACCTCTTTATGTTTTTATTTTCCTCCCTCACTTGCATGTACAACTTGCTATAAAGAAAAAGTTTTCCTAGAAAGGGGGTCATCCTCGATTGATGAGCTCTCATTCAGAAGGTCCTGTTCCCTCCGGACCTGTGCCATGGTTCCATCAATACTGACCCTGTAGGCTCCAGCGTGTCCTGCCTCTGACTACAGTTGGAGTGAAAGATGTGTTTCCATTTGAGCCAGCTCAGTCCACAGTGGCTGTGTCTCATAACCCTGCCATCATCTACAGACCCCACATGGAGGACTTAGGTGAGCCCACATGTCACACACATGTTATATTAGTTGTGAGCTCGGACCACAAACTTACAAGTCTTTTCCTTCACTCCCAGGGGAATGTGGAAAAAATGAGAATCAAGTTGTGTCATATTCTGGTACAAACTCTCAATGTTGAATGCAATGATGATGCATATATATAATGTACCAATAAAGATTTAAATTTTCAAAAAACGTGAACGGAAGAGGGTGCAATGAAACAGCTTCGGTCTCCTACTCTGACTACCGCTTCATTCATCCATTCTTTTGCTACCCCAGTAGCACTGGGTTTGAATTCCATAGCTTTTGAATTCATTTTCAAGTTTTTTAAAACCTCAGTCAACTCCAGAGCATTTCCCAAATGTCTCACCTCTTTTCAGCATCAGCCTTACTCTGGATGCTCAGCCTCGATGTTCTTGGCTCTGCACTCGGATTTCTTCCGAACCTCCCCAGAGCTGACTGCAGAGTTAGCCTGTTCCTGGCAGGACGTGTATCGTGTTTGGCCTCCACCTCCCTGTTGTAACAAGTAGTACTGCAGATAGTACCAAATACCTCCAAGAAGCGGAATCATCTTCCGGTAAGAGTTGCTGTTTTAGATCATGCATCTTTAACGAGGGAGGTATCACCTGCAAAGAAATAAACATCAGTTCCAGTGGTGAGGAGGGAGTGGAAAACTCTCCGGCATCCCTGTGATGTGTGCCCACCCCTCCTGAATCAAGTCAGTACAGAGCATTATATGCATCCAAGGAGTGGAGAAGGGAGAGGCAGTTAAGAAAAAAAAGTCAGCCAGGCATGGTGGCTCTCGCCTGTAATCTCAGCACTCAGGAGGCTGAGGCAGGAGGACTGCCTAGAGTTCAGGGCCAGTTAAGGCTACATAGTGAGTTCAAGTTCAGTCTGAACTACATAGTAAGACCCTGTCTCAAACAAAACAAGTGAGAATGGCTCCTTGGGAGAGCAATGCTGAAAAAAGTGAATGATCAGAGATCAAGAGCGGGGTGTGCCATCTCAGACAGCCCCTCTACTCTGCTGTTTAGGGTAGGTGCTAGAGGGGCTACAGCACTTCACTGTAACTGGCATGTGATTCACTTAGCTTTTACATTCCTTTTGCCATGAAAACATTCAAAAGTGGGTCTCATTGAAGGGGTGACCTCGATGGGCTTTTAAGGATTGTGCTCTGTACCTCGCTGTGATGTCCTCTAGCTGTGCCCAGTGAACAGCATACAGTCCCTTCCTGCTGGGGTCCTCAACTGTTGGGCTCATGTCTTGTATGGGATTAGTTAGAGAGGGCTGCAATGTGGCTACTACATCTCTTCCAATCTACCCATAGCCCCGCAGGTGGCTCCAGCCAGTTCTAGCACATGCACCTCTCCTGCATCAAGACTGCCATTGGTGTCTGTGCACTACACTCCAGGGAACTCAGGCCAGCGTCAGCAAAGAGTTCTCCAGCTCTCGGCCTCGCTAGCTGGACCAGGAACATCCTCAGCAAAGCACAGCTCGGGACTTGGAGTGAGACCAAGCACCGCCTCAGCTGCACACAGCACTCTGAGAGGCCTTCGAGGGGCCCTGACTTGCGTTAGAGAAACCACGTCTCTCCTCTCCATCTTCTGTCCTTTCTACTACACTGTCTGCCTTTGCTTAGGTGGACCAGGAGTGGATAAACAGAGTCAATAACTTAGCTACCTTTTAATAAGTGCTTTGGGGATCAGTCTGAAACCTCTCTGGAGAATGTCCTGCCCTCAATTTGGGGGGACCATTAAAAATTGTGAAACAACAGGACAGCATTCTTATGATGCTCATTGATACAACTCATTAGCTAATTGTGACTGTATCTGGAAGAAAGTTTTTCCAGTTGGCTGACAAACTGGGGAGTTATTAAGAGTTCTACAAGCTTATCAGTATTCTTTTCATCCATTCAACATTTAATGAGCACCTGTCAGGATCACCTGAGGATATTGCAGGCAACAAGAAAGGCGAGGTCTCTATCTTTATGGAAGACTGCCTAGTGAGGAGCACACCCAGCAAATAACTAATGCCAGGTTGCTGTAAATGCCATGAAAACAGTAAGACACAGTGCAGCAGAGTCCAGGGCTGGGGCAGGCCTGCTGCTTTGGACTGAGGGATGCAGAAGGACTCTTTGTAGGACAAACATCAGAGCTGAAATCAGTCTTCCCCACATCGAGGATTTGAGATTGAGTCTCTTCACCAAGTGACTCCCTTCTCCTTTCTCTAAAAATACTTTCATTTTGAGAAAAGATCTCTCAAAGTTACTTACTTGCCAAGGCTGGTGCTCCAATTTGTGATTCTCCTGCCTCGGCCTCCTAGAAGGCTACAGATTGCAGAGCTGTGCCACCAGGCCTGGCTGGGGCAGTCTTGTGAAGATCTTGGAAGGAAGAATTGAAAGAAGAGGAAGAGGAAGTAAAACAAAAAGCACCTAGTAGGATTGGGCAGGGCATGTCTGGGTCCCACGCAGCCCAGGTGCAGGACAGCCTCTGAGATGCATGAGGAGAAACCGTCTCCGGGGGTCCTAGAATGACACAGAGCCGGCAGGGTATTTCCAATGCAGCAGTCACCGCGCCCCTAGAAGGAGTCTGTTCCCGCCTCTGTGTGCTGCCGTTGTCCAAACGCTTGTACATATGGAAAATGACGCAAGTGTGCATTGAACGTATTGCTAAACTTCTAGCCACTTTCTACCACCAGGAGACAGATGGTGACACGCATTGATGTTACAAGTCCTTATTCTGGAAGTCTTAGAAACCACTGCCTGCTCCGGCTTTCTGATTTTAGATTTATTAGTACAAAACTGGGTTCCTCATCTCTCCTCTATTTTGAAGAGAAGCAAAACGTGGCAAAGAGAAAAATGCATCTAGACCCGCTGGATACCTCCTTGAAAGGACCAAACTCTGTTGATGACAGGAAAGCCTGTGTGCAGTTCACACAGTGAGCAGAGGGACCAGGCATCACCCTCAGGCGAGTCTCTCTGCTGTGCTGGGGACAGAAGTCCTTGTCCTCAAAGGAGTAACCATCCTCTCCGGAGAGTCTGCATATTTACTTTTCAGATCACTCTGAGTGGAGCAGGAAGTGCACCTCGTCACCCCCGCAGGCACAGTTTCTTACTAATAGAGCTGATAAACACAGTCATTCGTAATGGACCAAACTAAAAGCAGACCGTCATTACCCGCCGTTGCCCAAATCATCACGAACCACCTCTAACTTACTCTCAGAGGTTTATTTGCCGTAATTGACTTTCTCATTGTTCTTACCTTGTCTTTGACCCTGTACACCAAGCAGGATGCACCTGAATTTAAAAGAGAAAGTGATTTATGTGGCAACTGTGCAGAGAGTGAAGCTCATGTACCCCAGGGGGACACCGGAGAAGCCTGATAAATAATAAATACCACCGCCGCCTTCCTCTCAGGGTCTCCCTCGCCCTGCACCTCCCTGGCAGGCCCACAAATGAGAGGTCACTTATTTTCAAGCCAAATATACCTCTGTGCTACTCAAAACTTACTTATGCCATAGTCAGGAAAAAATATTTACATCTAAAAATGCTGAACCATGAAACTCTCACCACAGGAAAGGTTACTTGCATAAAAAAGAAGTTTGTATCAACATAATTTCCATAATCATTTTTTTCTCCTCCAAAAACAAACTCCTGCCCAGAGAGACTAACTGTACACTACCCCTTCTGCTCAAATTTCTCTGTGAGTCAAATCTCTAATCAAAAGCTTCTGAGGCCCCCAATATAAAGCGCTTCACATTGAGGAGAAAAATAACAAAGGAAATCAATTCTCAGAATTTAGATGATAAAAGAACAAAGACTTTATGAAATTAAAGCACAGCAATAGTGGATTTGAAATTCATTCTATGTGGGATGTGCAGAATTAGAAATGGTTTCTCCCGTTTCTAATTTCTTTGTAATCAGGAGTTAATGAATACTATAATTCACTTTTGTTTTCGAAGATCATTTATATCTCCCTCCCACTTCTTGCCTATTATCTTCCCATCCTGTTGCTTTGTGGATCTGTTCTGATAGCTATTAGTTTACTTGAAATTACTCATAAGTACAAAAGTCAAGGCACAGGAAATAAGTGGAAAATTCAGTTAACCTATCACTGTGTACATTACCAGAGAAATGTAATAAGTGGCATGTGGAGGAAAATGATACAGGAAGGAAGAGGTGAGAGGAAACAAGATTAATGCTGCTTAGATTACTGGCTAGAGTGAATATATTCTGTCAGCTCTCTGCTCATTGTGCCCTATTTTAATGGTCATTCAGTGATATCACGTCCTCTCCCGCCATCTAAAGTTACCAATTGGAATCTCTATTAACAGATCTTTGGTAACCTTGGGATAAGGTGGGAAAAGCTTTGGGTTTAAACCATAGCTCCTTGTGTAAACCTGCAGCTTCAGATTCTGCATAATATATCATAAATTTGATATATTAAAATAATCTAAGTGAGCCGCCCTCATGCCTGATACACAGAAATTACTACATCAGTACTTGAGAATGGCTTTAGCATATCATCTGTCTCTGTTGTCTCATCTGAAATTTCTTTATTTATTCTTTCTTTTATTCTTCCAGGAACTTAAATATTTACGAGGACTAAATGTATGCCAGATGTTGAGCCAGGTGTTATCCTTCCACATGACAAAGTCTCTAACTCTACAGAGTTCATGATCAAATAAAAAGTTTAGCCTTGATTGAGAGAGGCTCTCTTAGGAGTTTATTAAGGTTTTAAGACTTATTTGCATCTTAATACTAGAGACTTGTGGATCACTAGGGCAGATCTCAAGGCAAAAGTTATTTTCTCAGAATTATTCAGTCCAAATCTTAATTTTTACTACATGCATCCAATGTAGTGAAACACAAAGTATAGAATGAAAGAATATAATGTTCACATCCAAAAAAAGAACACATGCATTTATATTACCTCTTAAGGGACATTCCCTCTAACCCATTTTGGGGAGCTAAGTTCAAAAGGATGGAATTATTGCTGATCTATTTATTCCTGGCTTTTTCTCTACAAAATAGATTGACATGAGGTGCCAGAATAACACCACATCTGGGTTAACACTAACTACAGAGAGAAACAAAGACTCTGGAAAGAATATAAACATGAAATCTGCTCCATGTGGTGTTTGATAAATAAACACACTACAAAATTTGAACCCCACCAAACACTGTGTTGGGGTGAATTTTCTCTACCAAAACTATTTTTTAATTTAGGTCAAATGACTCCTACATTACATAAATACATAATATTAATAAAATGGAGAAATAGGTGAGTGACTTACTGAGCTAAGTTCCTTGATTTGGATCTAATTATCTCATCCTTACCCCACCACACCACTAATTTTCTTAATACCACACCCTACAGGTAACAGGAAACAACACTAAGGCCAGCTCTTAGACGCAAAAACCAAAGTTGGCCAGATAATCTTGAGTCACTGCAGCAGACAGGGAGATTGTCTTAAATTCATGAAACTAGAAATATGAGCTTTATTAACAAGAAACTAGAAACCTCATTGACAGAGAGCTCAAAGTTTTTGAACTAAATTCCAACATAGACTGGACTCCCACAGAGAAGAGCTAGATTACAGACACTATGGCTTTCTCTCAGGCACCAAAATAGCCAGTGGATCATCAGTGTAGCAGTGGAAAAAGCCAATTGTATTGTTCTATTGATCTAGAGCAGAGTAAGTCAATCAAAACAATCAATTCTGTGAGTCCACACACTAAGTGAGGAAGAGAGCAGAGTCAATTATTCAGGGAATTTATATTGGGAAAAAAAAAAAACAAATGAAACTTTTGTTCTATAATGGATATTGGACACGCACAAGTATTTTTGGCCCAATCTATTCTAAAATATGCATTAGTTCTCCACTTAGACTAGAATACAGAGATGCAATTAAAGCTCCAGTAAAAAGATCTTATGCTCATCTAAATAAAATATAATGGTTTTACCCTCTTTGTCCACATACACATTCACAGACACACATGCATATCCATACACATGCACATAAATTAATTAACTGTGTCAACTTTTAAAAAATTAATCATTCAAGTGGATTTTTAAAAATTAAATTCAAAAAATTTATTTATATATTTCCATTAAGCACTTTTGATCTCTTTTTGATGGTGATGATCTCCTTTCAGAATCTTAGGAAAATTGATAGGGCCTCTCCCTAGAATAATTATATGCATATATTAACATATATATTCATATATTCCAATACCCAAAATATTGTATATTATTTTCAGAAAACTTTATAAAGTCTCTGTTAGCCAGCTTTGCCCATTGCCAGGGCAAAGTGCTAGACATTCACAATTCAAAGGCAAAGAGGTATACTTGCCTCCTGGTTTCAGGGGATTCCATCCATGGTTGGCTGGTTGACTCCAAAGCAGAAATATCATTGTAGAAGGGCATGGTGGAACTCAGATATTCAGTTCACAACAGCCAGGAATCAGAGCAAAGGATAGTACCAGAGAAGAAGGGGCCAGGGACCAAACTTAGCCCCTCTATGAACACTCAGACACGCCAGAATTATCCTTTACAAATTCCCTAGGAGAGTCCCGAGTCAATCAAGTTGATAACAAACCTTAACTGTCATAGATTGGCTTTAACCATTCACCTAGGCTCAGAAACTCCTACTTGATGTCTTTGGAACTGAGCTGGACACTGAAGGTCCTGAATCAAGAAAGATAGTGCCTCATGCACAAGGATGTGAAAAAATGTCATAACTAGGGACAAAATAGAATCCAGATCTGGCTTTTGAGATGCTTGGGGAAGCTAGGTACCAATGAAAATCTGGACATTGGAAAAGACGTGTGTACCTTGAGGCTTCAGGTGGCTGCACTGGAAGGTCTTTCTCCTGGGAAAGCTCCCTAGAAGGAGACACCTCGATGTCTACTCTTGCTCAGCAGGCTAGAGGCAGTCCAGGAGCCCACCGAGGGAGGCTTAAGGATCTCACCAGTTACGTCACCCCTTTGGGTTTCTGGGGGTCTCCCCCACGTTCACTTTGCCTGGGCTCCGCATCTGGTGCGGCTGTATTCAGCTCTACCTGGGCCATCAGGGGCCAGCAAGACTCAGTCTCCTCACACATGTTCTCTCTGGCTGACATCATTCCGCCTCAGGAATGGTTCCTCACTTCTGCTGAGGCAGCGTCCACTCAACATCACATAGCCACTGTCATGGAGTACGGTGTTACAGTCCCATGTGTCCCCTACAGTTTCATAGAGGAATTCATTTGAATTTTATATACACCTTCATTGTTGCTTGGGATCAAGTTCTGTGAAATATATGAGAGAGGCATAAAAAAGCCTTGGCCATCTTAAATTTAATAGTTGTTCTTAACATAATGTTTACTTACATGTGTTACATTGACCCAGGAATCTTTCCCAATACACTTTTTTTTTTCTTTTTTTTTAAATTTGTTTGTTTGTTTGTTTATTTGAGACAGGGTCTTGCTTTATAGCTCAGGCTAGTCCTACACTTAGCCACGAACTCAGCAATCCTCCTGCGTATGCCTCCCAAGTGCTCTGGCATTGTTGTATGTGGTTACCAAGGAACAAACCCTTGCCCTTGCGCTTGCAAGGCAGGTGCCGGAAGCACTGAGCTAAATCCCTGGCCCCTAGATACATTCTTGAATGGACAAAGATACACAGACATGGATTTTTTTAAAATTAATTGAAATCTTTATTGGTACATTACATATACACATCATGTTTGCTCTCAACAATGAGAATTTGTACCAGTACATGACACAACTTCTCATTTTTTCCCATACCCCTACCTACCCTCCCACGCCCACCCCTTATATACATAAACTTTGTTTCTTTTCTTTTTTGTTATAATCTCATTGTTTTTCCCCCTTCACCCCATTTCCCTTTGAGTATTTTCTGTTTCACAATATACAACATACATACGACATGGGTGTTTATTTTATCACTATTGTTTTAAAAAAGAAAGAAACAATCATAATAATCACCAAAAACAGAGTGGGTAAGTAAGTCATAGAACATTAATACCATATAACACTATACAGCAGAAAAAAATGAAGCAAACCTAAAAATTCAGGACAAGAAAACTCTATCTTGCAAAGTGTTCCTTCCAGGAACTTACTGCCTAAAGAATAATTATTAATTCATTAATATCCCCATCAATAAAAGAATTTGCCAGAGGGGATAAAGAGACAACTTGTGGCCAGAAATATCCTCTTAATGAGTAGGAAAATAAAAGAGTTTTGAGGACTGGTGACAGTTAGACAAGATCAGGTCCATGTTCTAAATGCTAGAAAACACATCATATGGAAAAAATAGTATTTTAAGAATTTAAATATAGCTAGGAATTAAATGAGGAGAAGTCTAAGTTAACACTGAACTTTTGTATATGTTATCTTATCAGATAGCAAAACATGCTAAAATACTAATTAAGATATCTTGATATCATCCAAAAGTTAAAAATAAGTCAATACAACAGAGTTCAGAACCATATCTACACATATTTGGGAATTTTAATTATAAAATTTATAAAAGTTACTATGTTAAATTAAGAGGAAATAGAATATTCAATAAATGCCATAAGTAGCACAATTCAAAGTCAATTATAAGGAAAAAAATAAATTTAGGTCCAAATCTCTCAAATAGGACTGCAACATGTAGACATCATTTGCAAACTACAAACTACAGATGGATTAAAGAACTAAATTTGTGCATACATGTAACAGAGGAAAATATAGTGGGATAATTTGGTACTTCGAGAATGCAACAGTCTTCCCTAAGCAGGCCAAAACACCAGAATGTCCTACAGTAAACACCCAATTTTCAGCTCATAAAAGATAAAAATATTGCTATAACCAAAGATCCTAAAAACAAAGTTTTATACAAGTGACTGACAGAAAAAGGCATCCATAACAATTCTGTAAAGCCATAAGAACATCAAATGTTTTCTTTCCCTTCTTTTCTTTCTCCTGATCCCCTATTCCCCTTCCCCTTGAATATTTTCTTACAATTTCATAGTACCTATCATGCATTTCAGACCTCATTTACACCTTCAGTTTCTCACACCTGGGAAATGAATAGTACTTATACATTTGTGTTCTATTTACTTTACTTATGAATATAGTCGCAAGGCACATGTATTTACCTATAAATGTCTCAAGTTAGTCTTTCTTTATGGCTGCATAGTACTCCATATTTTAGAAAAATCACATCATACTTATCTACTTACCAACTACCAAAAAAATGAAAACAAAGCTTATATTTTTGGCAGATTGTTAGTTTGAAGGGGAGGCAGGGGAATGGGAAAAAATAAGAATTCAAATATGTACATACAAATTCTTAATAATGAATGTAATCATAATATACACCTAATATGTACTAATAAATTCAATAAAGGAAGGAAAAGAGCCATAATACTACAGTATTCAAAAATAACTTACATACTGGCTAAGGAAAACAACTCAACAGAAAACAAACACAGCACGTGAAGAGGTGCTCTCTAGAGGAACCAAAAATGATCAACAGATTCATAAAAAGATAATGAATCACTGGTTACCAGGACGCTACAAACTTTTAAAATATAATATCAAGGGCCAGGGAGTTAGCTCAATGGTTCAGGCACCTGTTTTGCAAGCGCAAGGACCCAGGTTCAATCTCCGGTAACCACATACCATACTGGGCGTGGAAACCCACACCCAGCAGCAACCAGTACCACATACTACAGTGCCGGGTGTGGTGGCTCACGCCTGTAATCCCAGCACTCGGGAGGCAGAGGCAGGAGGATTGTGATGTGAGTTTGAGGCTGAGCTCAGGGCCAGCCTGAATCACAAAGCGAGACCCTGTCTCAAAAAATCTAAAAAAATAATAATAATAATAATAAAATAAAATAAAATATCAAGGGGCAGTTTATTGCAGTGAGAACATTCAATGTGAGATCTGGGGCTTAAATGTTTAAGTGTGAAATACTATTAATAATAAGCACAATGCTGTGTAGTAGACTTCTAGAAATTTCACATTAATGTTTATTTAGGAATTGTTTCAAAAAGGTCACAATACCAAGATGGAAGCTATTTGAATGATCACAAAAAGGGAAGTGGTTAAATAAATTAAGGCATATTCAGGTCACGAAAATGCTATTCAGTTATTGGAAAGAAGAAGGTGAATTTCAGTAGACTAGTGTACACCAGCATAGCACAATAATAATGAAAAAAGAAAACAAAGAGTAAAGCACAGAGCAATTTGTATATTTAATTTCTTCTTTTTTTAATTGAAATCTTTATTGGTACGTTACATATATGCATCATGATTGCACTCCATAGTGGGGAATTGTACCAGTATAAGACACAACTTAATTCTCATTTTTTCCCATAGCCCTACCCACCCTACCATCCCCCTATATACATAAAATTTCTTTCCTTTCTTTTTTGTTATAATCTCATTATTTTTCCCCCTTCACCCTATTTCACTTTGAGTATTTTCTATTTCACAATATATAACATACAGTTCTAGGCCTCATTTACATCTTCATTTTCTCACACCAGAGAGAAGATGCGATATGTACCTATCTGTGACCCATTTATTCTTATGAGGATATCTTATGATATCTTATATCCACTTATGAGGATATCTTCAAGGTATGTCCATTTAAGTAGAAATGATTCAAACTTATCATTTTTTATGGCAGAGTAGTACTCCATTCTGTAGAAGAACCACAGCTTTTTTATCCAGTCTCCAGTTGATAGACATTTGGGTTGTTTCCAAGACTTAGCAATCACAAACTGAGCTTCTATAAACATGGGTGCACATATGTCACTGTGATATGAGTCTTTTAATTCTTGTGTGTATATACCTAGCAGGGCAATGGCCAGGTCAAATGGGACCTCCAATCCTAGCTTTTTGAGGAATCTCCAAACTGATCTCCGCAGGGGTTGTACGAGTCTACAGTCCCACCAACAGTAGAGAAGTGTTCCTTCTGCTCCACAGCCTCGCCAACATTTGCTGTTGGCTGATTCTGAAATGGCAGCCATTCTATGTGGAGTCAGACGAAATCTCAGTGTTGTTTTCATCTGCATCTCTTGAATGACTAATGATGTTGAGCATTTCTTCATATGCTTCTTAGCTGCTCTTACTTCTTCCTCGGAAAAATATCTGTTCATTTCAGATGCCCATTTTTGAATTAGGTCATTATATTTGGGTGGGCTGATTATTTTGAGCTCTTTATATATTCTAGACAGTAACCCTTTGTCTGAGGAACAGCTGGTAAAGATTTTTTTCCCATGTTGTTAGTTGCCTTTTTGCTCTGTTGGTGGTTTCCTTTGCCATGCAGAAGCTTTTTAAAAGAATGAGGCCCCATTTGTTGATTTCTTCAGCTAATTCCTGTGCTATAGAGGTTTTGTTCAAGAAGTCTCTCCCTAAGCCAATGTCTTCAAGAGTTTTACCTAACCTTCTTTGCAACAGATTTAGAGTGTCTGTTTTAATATTTAGGTCTCTTATCTCCTTTGATTTTAGCTTGGTGCACTGCGAAAGAGTTAGATCTAGTTTTAGTCTTGGGAAGTTAAAGCCCAGTTTTTCCAGCACCATTTGTTAAAGAGGCTATCTTTCCTCCATTGAGGATTTTTGGCTCCTTTGTCAAAGATCAGGTGGCTCAGTGTATCTGGAGCAGTTTCTGGATCTTCTAGTCTACTCCATTGATCCTCGGGTCTGTTACTTTGCCAGTATCATGCAGTTTTTATCATGGTGGCTTTATAGTATAGTTTCAGCCTTGGAGTTGCAATACCCCCCACCATTTCCCTGTTGCTTAGAATTGCTTTGGCTATTCTAGGTCTTTTGTGGTTCCAGGTGAACGTTTGGATTTTTTTCTCTAGATCTGTGAAATACGCTGTTGGGATTTCAATCAGGATTATGTTGAATCTGTATAGTAGTTTTGGGAGTATAGCCATTTTGACAATATTGGTTCTTCCTACCCAGGAGCAAGGTATGTCTTTCCATTTTTTGGTATCATCTTCTATCTCCTTTTTTCAGAGTGCTATAGTTTTCAGAATAGAGGTCTTTCACCTCCTTTGTTAGATTGATTCCCAGATTATTTTTGGGGGGTGCTATTGTGAAAGGGACTGATTCCTCAATTTCTATCTCAGTGAAGATATATACTGTTTGTGTATACAAAGGCTATTGATTTTTTTATTGAAATCTTCATTGGTACATTACATATACGCATCATGATTGCACTCTATAATGGGGATTTGTACCAGTATAAGACACAACTTAATTCTCATTTTTTCCCATAGCCCTACCCACCCTACCACCCCCCTATATACCCTTCCTTTCTTTTCTGTTATAATCTCAATATTTTTCCCCTGAAGGCTATTGATTTTTGAACGTTGACCTTGTAACCATTTACGCAGCTAAAATTAGAGATTAGATCCAACAGTTTTGTATATTTAATTTCATGTATTTTTTTAAAAATATGCATTTGGCAATAACTAATTGCATACATCTGAATTCGCAGATATCTGTGTGGCCATTATTTCTGGGTGTGTTGTGAGGATGTTTCCAATAGAGATTCACCTTAAATCTGCAGACTGAGTAGAGACAGTCACTCTCACCGACATGGCCAGCATCATCTAATCTGCTGAGGACCTGAAAGAAACAAAGACATAGAAGAAAAAAGGATTCACTGTCTCTCTGCCTAACTGCTTCATCTGGGACACTGATCTCCTTCTGCTCCAAGGGCTCTTGGTCTTCACGGCATCAGACCTAGACAGGAATCCATACCATTTACTCTCCTAGGTCATTAGGCTACATCTCTGGCCTCCCTGGGGCTGCAGCTTACAATGGAAGACTGTGGAACCTCTCAGGCTCTGCAGTCATGTGAGCCAATATTTCATAATAAAATGGTTTATTGATTCCATTTATCTAGAGAACTTTGCCGAATGTGTATGTGCTTGTACATACAGTGCAGTGTGTGTGAGTGTTTGTAAACTCCTAGGAAAGAAATGTCAGGATGTGTGACACCAGTCATGGGAGTCACCTCCAGGAGAGAAAATAGAAGGGAAGGGTGAAATAGAAGAGTTGGCCCTGTGCTTTTTGTTCTCCATATTGCTCAAATCATCTAAATACTACCTGCATTATCATGTTTATAAAATTCTAAAAACATATAAATAAAGTCCTGAAAAGATGAGCCACATACTTCTTCAAAATCACAGTGTAACTATAATGCAGACTCACCTTTAGAACTGAAGGCTGATGCCTCTGCTCAGGACACTATTTGAAATACTCAGCTATAAGAAATAAGCCACATCTCAGGGGCAGCATTTTAAGTGGAATTTATTGGTTATTCTTAAATGATCTAACTTACAGTTTTAAATTTTTGACCTCTGGGCTTTTCATCCAGTGCCCTTACACACTCTTACACCCTAATTTCATGTTTTTCATTAAGGAGAATTCCTAGAAGTACTGGGGGGAAATAGACTAGCTCACTTGTTAAACAGAGAATAGTCTGAAGCAAAAGCCCAAAAGCATAATAAGCTCCATATATTTTAGAGGAGAACATCATTTGCAACGATACTCCTCTCCATAGTTACGGTATTTTATTTCATATTCTGTATCACTAACTCCACAAGGTGAATGGTGATGCCTCCAGTTATAAAACGTCTTCACCTAACTCTTTAGAGCCTGTAACATCTACAGTATAATGTGCCATAAATGTAAAACTCAGTACTTAAAACATGAAACAGAATTAAAAGTTAACAGAAATATGCAACAAAAATCTCTCCACAACCAGGTCTCTCTCAGGGTCAACAGCACAACAGTTCAGAGGATGTTTTGTCTGACAGCCTTAATTAGCAGAAAATGTATCTAGGTGAGAGGATCCTTTCCCTAAGAAGCCCAGCTCTACAAATCCTTACCACTCCTGCCTTGGAAGATGGCACATCCACACACATCACCCCACACATCACACATTTGGGGCTGGCATGTTCTATAACATTACATCTACTAAATCTGTACACAAAGAATGTCAACATTATATATCGTGAACAGGTACTAATAGAAAAACCTACACCAAATCAACACTGGTAAAAGATTTTCATCAAGGAATAGAAGAATCCAAAGACTTCCATGTCTATTTTATCAAATTCTCACTCAGGGTAGCTGGAAAGTAGAGCAGTTATTTGAATAAATGATTTCTTTGGATAATGGGTTACGCATTCATTTTCTTTTCCTTGCGGGTGTTCTTAGATGCCTACAAGACAATGAACTATTGTTTTCAAGGTAGCAAGTATATTCAATGAATTTGGTGAAACCAAAGAAGTGTTAGTACAGTCTATGTACCTCACAGTCAAAACTCTGTTACTCTTGTCAAAATTTCAATCCATTGCCTTTTCCTCTACTGTGAAGTAGGCTTGTTGGTGATTTTACCATATGAGGTTACAGTTGTTTCAATAAAGGAGTTCAGAGGGATGAATGCTGATATCTTTATATTTTTCAGCAGAGAAACTTTTCACCATCATTTACTTTGACTAGATTCCCCAAGGCAGAGTTCAATATGTCCCTTTTTTATGTAGCTAAAAAATCACACAAAATGCAAATAACTGAGCTTGTACATTTTTAACAGAATTTTTCTTCTACAATTTGAAAATCAAAAATGTTGTTAATACACAGTGAAATTTGAATGATTTTTGTTTTATTTTAATCTTTAAATGACTTTGTAGAACACCATAAGCTCATCAAATCTCTTCAGAACAAAATGTACTATTACTGAATGTCATAATGAGGCCTTTGTTTCCAATGCAATTTGAAACGTGATGTTCTAGAAATCAAGACTGCATAGCAGAACAAATATTCACACATTCTCAGCTGTAACAGGTTATTTGTCTCAAAAGGTCGTGGCTTTAAACACAAGCAAAAGCAAGATGCCTATTTAATTGGCCAAATGGAGAGAGACAAGGTACATGGAAAACAAAATGTCTACCTTATCCTAACTATTCCAAAAAGAGAAATTTTTAAAAAGAAGTATATACTGCTACCCTGCTTGACCAAAGACAATTTCATCTCAGATTTGGTGCAGGTCTGATCACTGAAGGCCTACATTTTGTCAGGTGTTCA
The DNA here is from genome assembly GCA_004026965.1 of Petromus typicus. Taxonomy (NCBI): domain Eukaryota; kingdom Metazoa; phylum Chordata; class Mammalia; order Rodentia; family Petromuridae; genus Petromus; species Petromus typicus. Next base: position 5,418 of record PVIR01016307.1, on the reverse strand, counting down.
AGCAATAAAACTGGCAGGTGGCTTGCAAAGTCTAGGGCTGGGAGGACTTATTGTTTAACCCACATTCTTGACACAGATAGGAAAATAAAGCATAACTGAGGTGATTCATCCAGCCCTTGAGAGAGCTGGGCCCCCATTTCTCCTTCACCCAATCTTTCCAAGCTATTGCCCTGACAGCATCAAAGCCAGTGAAAGCACATTTGAAAATGAAAGGTCTATCACATTCCACGCTTCTTTTGAAACATCAAAAAAAGGCACATAAAGAAGCGGTAGGACTCGAAAAAGCTGACAAGGAGCAGGACAGTGCCTGTTAGGCCAGCAGGAATAGCTGGAGGTGAACCAATGTGCGGTCTATGAAAAGGCAAGGGAGAGAACCAGAAATTCGCTGCTGACAAGATGAAACAGCCCACAGCTGTGTCATGCTAATAAAAAGTTAATTTCAACTTTCAGACACTCTTCATGGTACTTTACAGTTCAATGGCACCAGGCTCACTCATTGTGCTGCCTCACCTGCCGAGCTTGGGTCTATTTACAAGCTTTCAGGATCCAAATAGAATCTGAGGAGACTATTTTATTCCTGGAAGATGTTCATGGGAATAAGAATACTTGTGACCAGGTTGGACAGCTACCCTTGTGTCCTTGCAAGCTCGAGCTTCGGACTTTGAATAAGTCCTGAAACACAAGCACGTGTGGGTCAGGAGCTTTGCCTCTGCCACAGTTCATGCCATCACTGTCAAAAAATGAGGATAAGCAGAGTTTCCACTGAAATTTTTAAAAATACAATAAAATAGTAAATGCCTTGATAAGTCTCTGGTCACCCTCATGACCTACTTCTTTGAGGCAGAAATAGACAACCTACAAAACTTTGGTAAAAGTCAAGTCCCTAAGTTTCTACTGTGTTATTTTCTGAGATCATAAATCCAAGCTATTCTGTATACCTAGAAGCAGCCTCTAGGAATCTTGTACCTGGTTATGTTTAAGAAATACAAGGTGTAAACAAAAATCCAATAATTCTCTACATGTGAATCTTCTTGTTAGGATTGTGCCCTGGTCTTGGGAAAAAAGTCATTGTGTCCGTGTCATTCCTTAAAGTAGAATATACATTATATTTCCTACAAAGACAAGTTGATTTAGAAAAGCTATTATTTTGAAATTTAAAATCCTGAATGTGATTCTCACATTCTAAACAACACGTCTCGCTTAACTCCATCCCTTCTGACATGTAAAATGAGATATAATAAAGGCTCCCCTGTCCTGTTTGGCTTACAAGCGTGTGATAAGCAGTAAATGAGGAAATGTTTGGAGAATTTTATAGAAAAGTTGTTATTGCTAGACACAGAACAGCCAGCTGTGCCTCCTGATGAACCCATTCACCATCTTGAATTAATGAAAAAATTAATTACTCATACTACAAAGCAAGGAAAAATTACCATATGACTGTATTTAAATAAATATATTTTAATTAAAATGCTTTATGATTCATTATTGCAATTATCTTTAATATTCCCTAATATGCCTCTGAAAATATTAATGATATATAATTTGATATCTTCTTTTCTACACTTACTCTTTCCCCAATTACTAGGCCTTCTGCCCACTATACTTAGAGTCTTGCTTTACCGGAATATTGTTCTCAGAAGTTAGCAAATTCTTGTTGTGTGAGTGCCTCTGATCTTGAGAACACTCTTTCTACAGGTTTTCAACTGTGATGACTAATATTGACTGACAAATTGATTGCATTGAAAAACATGTAGGAAATTAGTAAAGCACATTTCCAGTTGTGTCTGTGAGGGTGTTTGCCGAGATGTTCGGCACTTAGGACAGCTAACTGACGAATGAGACCTACCCTACATGTGAATGGCACCATCCAATATTCTGTTCCATGTGGAACAAAATCAGAAAAAAGAAATCTACTGACACAGACTTTCTGGATCCTTCATCCTTCTTTTTGTGCTTCCTGGTAGCCATGAGGTAAGCAACTTTCCTCTTTCCTCTCCATGATGTTTCCTGCCATGATGTTTCTGCCCCCTCACTAGCTTAAAAGCAATAGAGCCAAAAACTTTTCAAATCAAGAATCAAAATCAATCTTTCCTCTTTTAACTTATTTTCAGTATTATGTCCCACTGACAGAAAGTTATACCTAAATTAACCTGGGCAAAGCCATTGTGGAGGGAAACATGGGGGGGGGGGTTGGCATTTGTCAGTTCTATTAGCAGACTCTCATCTGTGAAGGTAAATTCCTGACTCCCCTAGTTTTGGTAACTACCAAGGACACAGCTCTGCTCTGCAGACCCAGTATACAAAGATACTCCATCCATTATCAGAAAAAAACAAGGACAGAGAACCAAAGAAGGGGTGACCAGTTCATGGGTTGCAACTGGTGGTGCCTGTTGGTTCTTCCCAAGTCCCTTCCTTTTTGATCTCTTGGACTGTGAGTGAGAGGACTGGAAAACAGATTAATTTGTCCAGGAGTTCTTTGCTGATTTATGGAATATCACTTTGAACCAATGTATTCCATTCCATACAATGCCAATGTATTCCATATTGTTTTTAAACCTTCAGTTAGAAATGCATCCTTAGTTTGTGGTGATACAAGATAGATTTAAGTTCAGCATGGATGGAAGAAGGGAGCTAGAGAAAATGTCTGTGCACTTAGTTTGTTTCTCATTCTCTCTGCCCATCAATTCATCTGTTTATTAAGAGGACAATATAGGATCTTGGTCACAAATTCACATAGTATGGAAAAGTATTCAAAGAAGTGAGTCTCCTTCAAAATAATTTCTTATATGACCCTAAGGAAACTTTCCAGGGAAATATTTTTCTATACGCTCTATAAGTACCTTCTTTGGTTTAATTTAAGCAGTGTATATAGATGGCCTATTTTTTTCTATTATAGGATAGCATCAATATTTGTCAGTGTCATGTTGAAGGACACAGGGTTGTTTCTTGTTCTTATTCTTTTAACTATCTTTCTAAATGCAGCAATAAACATTTTGGTTTTAAACTCTTTGTTTATATGTGCAAATAAAGACAGAGAACAACTTGCTAGAAGTAGGACATGCAAATTTTGCACATTTTAACTTTGATGGTATTGTCCAGTTATGTTTCAAAGAGATTGGACCAGTTTTAACCATAATTGCATTACATATGGATCTTCATATGCTTACCCACTCTATCATTTCTCAATTTTACAACTTTCTTTAGAATAATACATAAAGGAATTCGTTTTATCATATGAATTTGCATTTCTTGAAGTATGAATGAGACTGAGGGCTTTTATATGCTAAAAACGATTCTATCCCCTCTAAATTCCTTTCATAGTTCTGCTTACTCTCCCTCTCTCTCTCTCTCTCTCCATATATATATATATATATATATATATATATATATATATATAATATATTTATATATATATATATAGAAAAAGAAAGAGAGTTGAACAGATATATATAGAGAGATATATAGATATAGATATAGATATAGATATAGATATAGATATAGATAGATATAAATATAGATATATCTGTTCAACTCTCTTTCTTTTTTTTTGAAAGAACCCAGCTTCTGAAAATTGAACCCAGGACCTTGCATGGAACTACATCCCAAGCCCTTTTTTATGTTTAATTTGAGATTGCATCTCACAATGTCACTAAATTAGCCAAGTTAGGCTCATACTTGCAATCTTTGTAATACATCCTCCTAGAGGGATTATGGTAATATTCCACCATAACCAACTTATTCTTTGCCTATTTTGCTAGGTCATTTATACTTTTCTTGTCTGTCTATAAAAACATCTTATTAAAATTTTGAGGATACACTATATATGCAATGAAGACATAGTAAAAATTGGAACAATAAGAATTTTATTAAAGATAGATATATACATAAACAGATTTTTTTCCAGTTTTGCTTTTTACTTTAAAAAAAAATTTCCCTGGGAAAGTTTTAATGACTAACAACAAAATTCATTTATATCACTCATGTTAGTACATACTTTGACTATTTCTTACAAGAGAAAATCCTTATCCAACTCAAGGATTTTTAAAAACATTTTATATGATGTCTTATAAAACTTTTACATTTTCTTATTTCTTTTTAAAACTTTGGTGCATCCAGAATGTACTTTAGTGCAGGGAGTGAGGTAGAAATCTAATTTTTTTCCTAAATGGCTGAAAATGTTGTCTCAATGCCATCTATTAAATAATCCATCTTTCTTCACTGATTTAAAATGCCACTTTTATCATACATTAGATTCCCTGAAGTATTTGGGTCTACTTAAGATTCCATTCTGTTCCATTGATCTGTCTGCCTATGCAGATATTTTAGAAGTGAATACATTTATGGAGCTATCATTTAGCATATGTGGGTCTATTTCCAGGCTTTAGTTATTTGTATTCCACAGAATGTTTATTTGTCATTGGTACCTCGAGTTTGACTTCCTCAAGGGCAAAGATTATGGATTCCCCTCCCTGTGTAATTCCCTAAAACACTAGTCTTTGCCAATTTTGACATTTCAGAAAAGAAAATCAAGCCAGTCTTTAGGCAGAACCCGAGATGGTCTGAGCAATTCAGCTAAGCAAAGCCTCTGCTCAAAATACTCAGTCCCTAAACAAAAACAAAGACAAAAACACTCGGAACCATTCATTTCTTTGATAAGGATACTTCCTTATTAGCACACAAATATTTTGTGTTCTTCTAAGAATGAATTAACCCCATTTTCTCCTTGGTCTAAATTTTGATAACAATGTTAACTAACATTCAGAGTTATGTGATCTGGTAACGAGAGTACATATTCCATCTCATTTAGTGTCACAATATAGTCTGAAAAATTGCTGTTATTAACCTCACTTTACAGAGGAGGAGCCAGGCTAAGAAAAGCAAATTAATTCACAAGGTTAGGAAGCTACAAAGCCTGGATTCAAACCCACATCTGTCTGGTTCCAACCATCTCGTCTCTCTGCTGTGTCATTCCACCTCCTAGATATAGTTCCTCAAGCAAGGACAGGAAATAACTTCCATTTGTGCACCATCTCCACACTGGCTCCCCGGAGCACTGAAGAAAGACGAATTTCTCCCTGCAACCATTCTCCACAGGAAAGACGAGCATGATAAATGATCGACGTCTGCCTCAGAAGTCAGAGGTGACAGTGACACTACGGGACACTCTGTCCCTGTAACACAAGGGACCAAAGGAACATTTTAGAAACTTTGCAATTGTATTTAGGAGCCACCATAAAAATCAATCCATTAATAAAATTTCATTCCTTAAATAAAACCTAAGAAGGCAATGTTAAAAATACATTTTGAAAAATACAAGTTAAAAACAAAAAAAGAACAACATATGTAACAACTAAAGAAGACCATGCCAGCCAACTGGACCTGCTAGGTCTTCAGAGTCATCTTGTAAAAATCTCCTTG